>VYZT01043371.1:54958-91879 GCA_013400735.1 Pomatostomus ruficeps
AAAAAAAAAGGCAGAAAAACTCCAAAAAGCATCCCAAAAAAAAGTACTCACCCTTTCCCGGTCACCTGCCGACACCAGCCCTCAGGAGGGCGCTCTACTGGCTTTTTATCGCCTCCCCTAATCATCATCTCCTAATTACCTAACGAGCTGCAGCTGCTTCCCCTCCACCCTGACCTCTCACCCAGAAGACCCGGCAGGTTCACAGTACCGTACATCATCAGGGGAATTGACTGCACCTGTTGCACCAGTGCTGCACTCTCCTCAATGCAGCTTTAATATTTGTGCGTGTAGCCGGGCATGCAAGGCGGCAGAAGACATATTCCTCAAAAAAACACTAACAAACCCAATATATTGCCATGTGCCCTAATTGCAGATCCCCTCAGCAACAGAGTAACAAGATCACCTATGCCAACTCAGTCGAATTTGGAGCCAGCTGTAATGAATCTCCCCTGATTAGGAAAAACGGTGAAGTGTAGCAAGTTTTCCCCCCTCTTCACTAGATCACTCCACCTAATTACTCAGTCAGTCTGGGAAACGTGTTTATTGCCACGTTTAACCCTCTATTTAAGCTTAATCCTGCTTTCGGCATTGTTAATTCTCGTTGTTTTCTCTGTTTCTGTGTTATGGGCTGTTAATGGCCTTAAGCATGTTGCCTCAAATTTCTCTTTCCCCGTATTTGACAGGTGCTGACTTTTAAGCCTCCTGAGGAAGTGGTTTGGGGGCACCTATTTTTCAGCAAGGCTCTTCCAAAATGCAAAGCCCTTCCCAGAGCTCAGCAGTGAGAAGCGGGTGGGTACCGTGCTGACCTCGGAGCAGCGCTCAGACTCAACTAGTGCTCAGTCTCTTGCCTCAGCAGCTCCATCTAAGGAATTTTTTGAGTGAACTTGTTTTAAAACGCAACCATCAGCATATGGTTGAGAACTGCAATTCTGGTTTTTGATCGAGCTTTTATTCCGCTCAGCACTGGGCTTCATCCAGGAGCCTGTGGATTCTTGTTCTAAGCAATCTTTCTGTTAAACAGAATGTGAGTTCCAAAAAAACCCCGTTTATCTCTTCAGCGTTTTATTCCAGATTTGCTGTCCTGCACACCCACTGGGCTAAACAGCAATTACACCGTATTATTTTGAACGGAACCTCGCCAGCCCAACATTATCACTAACGAGGGTCATGATATAGCCCCTCTGGCGACTGGTAGCTCAGCTCAAAGTTACTGCTGTCACTCATGATAATTATCCCTAAGAACTTGAAAAGGAAACAATTACTGCTGTACCAAACCACTCAGTGGCTCCCTGATTTTAAATTCCACTGCAGTTACATTATTTTGACATATGTCAAGTGACACATCAGAGCAGAAAAAGCACACTTAAAGCTGAAAAGTACCTTTTCATTCTTTATATCTGATTTCTGTATCTCTGAAGAAAATTAAAGCTTTACCCCTGATTTCCAGCTGTATATTTCAGCAGTTACATTAAAACAACCAGTGGAATCTAGTTTCCTTTTTGCTTTCTCAACTGCAGCTCCACATAGCGTTGAGTCAGAAGATGCATCCGGTCAAAAGGACAAAGCTGTTCAGTTTGAGATACTATGCCACTAATCAGCATCTATAATAATAGGATTCTAATTCTTGCAAAGATTTTTGCAAAGAAATTAGCAGGCAAATAGATAACTTTAATATATGTGTGGATGGTAGAGTGTTCAACAAAAAACTGGGAAAGAAAGAATGGCAAATCAAGGTATAGTAAAAAAAATCTTCTTATTATAAGGTTGTGGTTTGGTTGGTTGTTTTCTTTTTCTCAAGTTGCCTTCTGGAGGAGGACAGTATTATTATCTCAGATTTTGCCCGCATAAACTGAGTTCTAGAGAGATACTTGTTACTTATCTGTGCATCATTCAGACAAGGAAACATCCAGAATGAACTTGGGCACAGCCTAGGATATGAATGATTTGTGTAAGGACCTCTGGAGCTCCTCTGCTTTCCCCTGCTCATGGTGCCAGATGAAACTGTCAAAGTAGCAGCATCAGTGAGGGGAAAGGAGAGAAACCACCACAACTGTTCTGTGGGACTCCAGAACCCACTGCATCCTTCAGGCCCCTGGGGAACAGAGAGTGGGAGCAGCTGGGAGCTGGTCAGAGCTGAGTCCCTGCAGCCACAGGAATCTCTCCTTAGCATAATAAAACTGCCGTACACACAGCAGCCTGCACATCCAAATGCCCCCTCCACACTGCTCATGCTGCAGACTTCTGTGGAATAACAGCCAAAAAATTCAGCATCAGATTCAAATGTTGACAACAAAACAGATCATAACACCAAATCCACTGACTGGAGATGAACCTGGTGCAAGGTGTTTGCTAAGCCATCTCTTGATTTTCATCTCAGCATTTCTGGATCTGCACATGAACAGTGAATTCCTGGCTCTTGAGATATTTGCTCCTTAATCAACAAACACACATCTGGAGCTTCATGTTAAAATTAATAGGTTTTTTTCATGCTGAGATCCTCTGTGGTTTCTCTTTAATATCACTCTTTCTATTTTCCTTATTACATATAGAAACCAGAAAAACAGAAACCAAGTGCATTGTTTTTCGCCTGGAAGAAGGTGAGCTATTAAAGCCCCCAGGACTCAGGAGGAGACAGTATTTACAGAAAACTGTCCCCCAGAATGCTGCCTCTACAAAGGCATCAATGAGTAATCAAATTCTGGCAACTCTGGAAACTTACTGTCCTCTGACTTTAGTCTGAATAATTTATTTTCTGTTTGAGCTGCTGCCTGGAATGAAGCATGAACACCACTGATGGGGCTAGGCTGCTACACTGAACACACTGAAGCTGTGGTTTGATGATTCAGTCTTCAAAACGTTAAATCTCAGGATAAATGTTCCCTTGCTAGACATAGTGATACTTAGAGAACAGCAAGGTAACCCTATGCAGATGCAATCTAGATAAACAGTGTGTCAGCACAGAGAAACCTGAGTAAACCAGAAAAGACAAATGTTGCATTAATGAAGAAACGGAAGGGAGGGAATTTACGTTGTTCTGATGAAAAAAATCCTTGGATAATTGTTTACCTGTCTTGTAAGCTCCATACTTTGAGGGGGATTGGTGTAATTGACTCATCTCTGCTGCTGCTTAAAACAGAGATAGAGACAGTATGGTGATTATGTCTTTTAGGTTTCTCTTCAAATCAAACAAACAAACAAACAAACAAACAACACTTTCAAAGCCTGGAGTAGTAGGACCTGCCCAGGATGAGTGCAGCGAGAGAACAGTGCTCTCAGATGTCTCTGTCTCTTGGATTCACCACTGAGGTTCCCAGTCCCTCAGCTGAGACAGTTGTTTCCTTACCTGGAAGGAACGGTTACAACCAGGGTGGCACACAGCAGCGTTTGCTGAGCTCTGCCCGTCCCCGGCACTGTGCTGCTCAAGGTCCTTCAGCCCCAACCAGGATGTCAAACAATTTCACAGCTTGTCAGAGCCCCTATCTGCCTCCAGGCTGTGTTTTAACAACCATCTCCCTTGCCCTTGTCTTGGTAGTCCAGGGGTAGCACCAGCTCTCTGCCAGACGTGGGTTTCAATGGGTGTTTTTCCAGCAAGGGAGGAGAAGAGGGAAAGGAACAGTGGCTCTGTGCCAGCTGCTTGCCCGCAGGGTTCCAGCAGAGCTGGGACATGACCCCTCCCGGGTGAGTTTGCTGCAGGGCTTTGCCTCTGGTGCAGGGTAATGGGAACCCAGGTGAAAGACAGTGCACAGGAATGCAAGACTGCAGCAAGGGAAAAGGGATTTTTATCTCTTCAATCTGATTCTCCGAACGAGGAAACCTGACTAAACCTCCCATTTCAGGGCATGAATAGCATCTGACAAAACAGCAGAGTAAGTTGTCCCTGTAAGAGCTGTGTTTCTAATCATGCTAAGAAGATGCCAAATAACAGGGAGTCCTCCCCAGAGGCCTGAACTCTTTACTAGGAGTTAAATACGTTGAGATGTGAGGAAAGCAATCTATTAGAAAAACATTAGATTCAGAAGACTGATTTTAATGGGGTGTGTTTACTGCATGAACCAAAGGCAATCCATCAAACCTCTCCTGTGCTGCAAAAAGCAGGAAGGAGATGTACTGGACTTGTGGGCTGTGGCCAGTCCTGCCATCTGACCCGTGTTCACTGCTCTGGACAGGGGTGCTGAGGCACGGAAAGACTCCCAGCCAACCAAAACCACGTACACAGGCCTGGGGACCTAGACAGTAATTGGTATTTTCTCCTGGGGAACATGCAGCCTCGGAGAGAAAATGAGCATTTGCTGAGCTCTCCCACAGGTGCAGAACAATAAATACTTCCCCCTGCCATTTGGCAAGGTGCTGACAGGAGATTAAGTGACCAATAGCCATGGACTCTCTCCATAGAATTAGGTGTCAGTAGCACATTTCTCTTCCTTTTTGTAGCAAACTTGCTCCTACATCAGCTGGGGGAGGAATATGAGAGATCTGCAACCCCCCAGAGAACCCCACTTTCCTGAAGTCACTCCATCAGACCTGACCCACATGCCCTCAGACCCATTCTCCCTGCCAATTTGTGAACTTCTGCTTCTGGACTCACCTACTAAAAAGTTTCTAAAACATGTGAGGCATTCATTACATAGGGAAGTCTTGATTCCCTCAAGAACTAAACCACTGGACTAAAGAACGATGAAGAGAAAACGTCCAAGTGCAAAGATTTATCATGGAAGCCATTGAATTTTTAAGGAGATAACATAGTAAAAAAAAAAAATTCTTCAGAAAGAAAAAGGAAAGAAAAAAAGGATATAAGAGTAAGGGGAAATGCATTGAGAGTCCCATGACTAATTGTTATAAATATTTGCATTACATCTGGGACCACATCTCCTAGTCATAGACAAGGACCTTTTGTGCTAACTGCTAATCTATTAATCTAAGGTGTATCTGTGCAGTGCTTGACAGTCTCTGTCATTAACACATGAGGCTCTTTGTAGCCTTGCCAAGGGACCAAGCCTCTCCTCGTTCCCCTTCCCTAGCCTGCCAGTGACAGCTCTTTGCTCTCCAGGATGTCACAGGGGGTGCTGTGTGTCCCATTGCTAAACCCAGAACTGCAGTGTGGCATTTAAAAAGCAGTGGGAACAAGGAGGCCATGTAAGAAATCCCTGTGATATTTCTCATGGAATGACATCAGCTCCTGAGGAGAAGCCCACCTCGTACTCTTTGGCTTTCTCACATAGCACTGCGAACGACTTTGCTGCCTCTCTTGCACTTGCTGTAAATAAGAATTCCCCTGAAGTCAGTGGAATTACACAGCTGTAAAACTTGCAAGAGGAAAGCCTGTACAGCACAAAACAATAAGGTAGATAGAGCCTCGCACTTTTGACTAAGTCCAAGATTAAATCTATTTGCAGCCCCTGTCAAAAACAAAGAAAAGGAAAGTTTGCTTTGTCCTGCTATTTAATGAGAATGTATTCCTCCTGTCTGCAGTCAGGCATGCCTGGTGACTGGCTAACACCATATCTGTGGGGTGTGTATATGGATGGCATATTCACACAAAGGAGAAAGAATTCACCTCTGCGTGGCTCTACAGAGGAGTTGTGCTGAGAAAAGCTCACAGGAGCTGGCACCAGAAAGCAAGGTGCTGTTCTGGGTCAGGGGGCTGCCATCCCTCCTGAGCATGTGGTTGCATTCCTCTCTCTTTCACTGCTCTCGTGCACTCGATGTGAAGGTGCGTGAAGAGTGTGATGGACAGGTGAAATATTCACAGCACACTGATGCAATCTGTCTCCTTCCTCTCTGGACAGAGGCAGCAGTTCAGATATCACAATGCTGTGTGCTGTGGGTTAGAAATGCAAAGAATAACCCACTGTGATGTTTAGTTTCACCTCCTCCCCTCTGTGCACGGGCTTATTTTCACCCTGCAATACAATATTTTGCCATTGAAAAAAGTTACTGTGGAGGTTTTTCTAAAAAGTGGAACAGAGTAAGATGTAGACAGGTACTTAAAACCTGGAACCCAAACATTCCAGTAATGCACCCAAATAGCATCAGGAAACAGGAAACAAAAATGACATCCAAAATTAATTCTCGATGCTGTGAAACAGCATCAGCCAAAGAGAGTAAAGTCCCTGATTCAAAACATGTCTCAGGCCATGCCCTCCCTGAGAATTTGTCATCAGAAAGAACAAAGAAGCAGCACATATTTCTTGAGTAGAAACTCCCTCAACACATTTTTTGAAGCATCAGGAATTATTTGAAAAGTTATAGAAAGATTTTCCTGGTATCACCCTTAATCTATATAACCCTGATGCCTTTTAATGTCCTATTGATGTCTGAATAAGAGCAGCTTAGTCACAGATCAACTTTTCCTTATGTTCTGTGTATAATTTTAGCTGCAGGTAAAGAGCACCTAAAGGCTTTGAGCTTTCTAACCAGGAGATTCTGAAAAAAAAAAGCCCCAAAATTTTAGGAGAGTTCTCCAATGAGAAAACAACCCTGGTTTGTTTCCTCTTGAGCACTTTCTGACCCTTTCCTGCATACAGACAATGTTTGAGACATTAGTGCTGCCCAAGACTGGAAAGTCAGAGGAGCTGGGTTTGGCTTACTGTAAGGAACTTACCGCCACCACTGAGACAGGAGCACTGCAGACTTCAAAGAACACAGCAGACGTGCACAGCAGTATTGAACTCATTATCAGGATCATTGTTGACTTTCTCTTCCCACACTGTTTGTCTTTCTAATTACAACTACAAATACACAGCCTAGGTGACCCGCTCCCCATTTCTAGTCACCAAATACTGAACAATCCCCTGTGCAATTCCAGATGCAATCAGGTGGTGGTTAACACCAGGCCTCTTTGGAGAATAGCCATCTACTCTGAGCACATATTGTTATAAATAAATGCGTGAAATTCGTGCTCAAATATGTAATATCAGAATATGTATTAAAGACAAGCTAAAATCAATGTTAAAGACAAGCATAACTTGCCCTTGAAAAAAGCTGTAGCAAACCCAGGAGCCAGCATCCTGCATTACAAAACAGAGCTACAGAGACTGTCAGCTCATCAAGAGGCTTCTACTATCTACATTTTTCGTCGAAGACTTCCCGGCAGAGAGGATTGATGTAATCACCGAGAACCCCCTCCCAGCGTGAGCATTAATGGCCCCAAGATAAGGAATATCACCGCCATCAGTCCATAGCTCCCGGTGATGAAAGATTAATCAACAGCAGGATACGTTTTGTCCACCCCGATTCCATTAATAGAATCTTCCTTGAATATGCTGGATAGCAAAGACAACACCCTATATCCGGACTATATGAGAAAAACTGTATAAAAGTGAACTGTTAGAAGCAAACGGGGTGAACGGGGGGAGGTCTGATACGATAGAGGTCAGACCTGTGTTCACCCAGTACCAACCCCGGGCTTGGTGCTGTTTTCGATCGTGGCATTGCGTGTTCGAATCCTCGGACACAAAATAAATTTTATACGTGTTTTAATTCGAATTAGGCTTTTTATTTATAACATATATTAATTAAATCCAGGGGTACTTCCGGGAGGCATTTCATTTTCCTGACTCAACATAACCTCGTCTAATGTCTGGGAGCATCACTTTTCCCACTGCGACTCACTGTGCTTAACACAGCCCCGGGCAGCTACTGAAGGGCAGGGGTCAGAGCTCTGGTGCTCTGCCTGTTGCATATTTGTTTGCACTCACAAAAAAGTATACTACTTCACTTACCTGTGCAACTTACTGCACCTGTCATGACCTGCTCAAAACTCAGGACATAAAGAGTCTCTTTAAACCCTTTAAAGGGGTTCTGCCATCTACTTTGGAATTCGTACTCTTTTAAGCCAAAGCGATGAGGAGACTTCTGCTGGCCTCTAGCTCCCTTCTGCCACTTCTGCAGCAGTTTTCTAGGCACCATCTGACACCCCCTGGGAAAAAACGGGCTTATTTAAAACAGTCTGAATAGTGAATTGGGAGGGGAAAGGGTGTTTACCTCTAGATCTTGCTTGTTTGTTTGTTTGCCGTTCTTAACTGAGCGCATTTGCATAAAAGAAGGAATGTTGTGTCATCTTCTCCCAGAGCTTATTCCCCATCTGAATCTGTTGATGACAGCTTAATCATTTCCACAGCAAGCATGATCATGACATCAAATGGGGCATAAGCAGCAGGAACAGATGATCTCTCAGGAAACAGAGGTTCCTCTTCCATGTACATAAATATCCTGAAAAACAGGAGAGAAAGAGAAATACAGAGAATATCTGCCACAAAAATGGGATTGTTCTAAGAGTTTAGAGACTGTCCATTTTTTCTTTCATTGTCTGTCAGCTGCTGCTTAACAGTACAAAATTACATGATGTTCTATGGTTTTAAACAGTATTGAATGGCAGCTCTAGCATGAGGGACAGACAGCTTCCTTGGTCAGAACTGGAAAGGCAGATGTACATGCAGTTCCTCTGCCAGGCACTGCCCATGCTCTAGGTGGTTGCAAAGGAATCCTTCTTGGTCTGTTTGGCAACTTTTGCTAATTTTGTTCTAAATGAGGAAAACAGAATCATGACCTTAAGCCTTTCATTTCCTTAATTTCAGGTGTTTTTACTTTGACAAGATCCCTTTCTGCGAAAACAAAAACTAAACCTGTGTTCTTACTAGGGAGGCCTTTTTTATTTAACGTTTCTGAATAAGGACCTCAAAATCTGACCTTTCAGTTCCCTCAGGAAATGAGTAACATGGCACAACACAGCTTGTAGCTGCTGGGTTCAGCTTCTGCAGCTCCCTAACGGAGCTGTACAGGTAGATGGGAACAGCTGCATTTGCTGAATGCTTTGGGATGAATCACAAATGATTGCTTAGTTCAGGGCTGGCCAGTTGCATGCAGCTCAGAATTATTTAATCTTCCCTTCCATGCCAAGCTCTGCCGTGGCTCAGGGCCACATGGAGACTGGTGTGACACACTGGAGTTAGGGACAGGCCAGTGGTCCTGCCAGACTGAATAGATGACATCAACCCTGCAGGTGGCAAAATTGCTGAGGAAACTAATATCTGACACAGGAATAAACTAAGTAAAACTGCCAGAAGAATAGATTATTGATCACCCTGCCTTCTGCTTGAAAATTAACGCTACCGCGAGACAGAGAGCAATCCCGCTCCCTTTCCGAGGGAATAAATCTGAACGGAGGCAGGAGCTGCTAAACTGAAGATCTGTGGCCCTCAAGTGAGAGCTGGCGGTACTGCGGGCGGGGAGCGGCGATGCCGAGATCACAGCGAGCGGGGAAATGACACAAGAGGGGCACGGAGCTGGGACCACTGAGGAGTCAGGAATGTGACACCAAAGTGCCCTTGAAACGCACGGGTTCCCGGAACACCCGCAAAGCCCCATCGCGGTCAAAGTCAAGTCGTTCACTGACTTGCAAGGGGACAAGATTTCCAGCAGGGCTTCTTGCATAAAGTCACCTCCTGTAAGCGCAAACCTGGGCACAGACAAAATCCCTCTCACTTTTCCCAGGCTGGATGGTTCGGGACTTCTGGTAGATTTTGGCTGAAAAGCCAGTGGCAAGATTAAAATAGAAATATCAGCTCCTGTCTAGGTCAAATGCAACAGTGACACCTCCTTGCTGGCAGTCGCCAGGGAGCTGAAGGCTGTACAACAAACTTGTGGAAAACAGGAATGTCTTACTGGTTAGAGTAACCCACACTGCAAAAACTGGGGGTTGACTCTAGAGTTTAGGTCTTCAAAACAGTGTATAATCTCTTCTTCAAGGTGCTGGAGGGGACCAGCGATACTTTTTCTTGAGTTTCACCAGGAGCACTCACATTTTTAAATCTTGTTCTGGTGGAATGGGGTGTACATGTGCAAGATGTGAGCCTCGTGACAAACGGCAGGTGGTCAGTTCCTGTGGAAAACAAACAAACCAAATGTAGTTATATATAGTTTAAAGCATCAGAAAGCAAAGGATTGCAACTTTTTTCCTAATCATTACTTTACACAAACTCCACAAGAATTTTGAGATTCTGGCTCATGAATTTTGAAATGCTTTAAGCTGGGCATATTCCCTGGTGACTGCTTGAGTGCTCAAAAGAATGTAAATCTGCCAGGTTTTATTGCTGGCTACCCACAAATTCAGGCCATTTATCAGAGAGCGCTGCACACACTCACCCAGGAGGCTGCCCTGTCATCTCTGTGGCAGGATGGACCAGGGGAGCCTCACATAACTCTACTCATCCAGTTATCCTCCTGCAAGGAGCTAAACTTCCTTTGTACCAGTTGGTAGTATTTTTGAAAAGGAAAATTTGGGATGCCTGAAACTATACACAAAACCCGACACAAATCTTTTATTTGAATGGACAAAACAAATCTTTCTGTGATTTTTTTTTCTTTACAATTCAGGGTTTAGCATGTTTTACATTGATTTGTCCCTTGTGCAAAGTTTTTTTCCCATTAGAAGGTATCTTTTTGAATGGCCTGTACATACCAGCATAAACTCAGTCAGGAGGCTTTTAGTAATAACAAAATGCCCAAATTGCCCTTCCAGGGAGCCTTCAAAGGACTTTTCCTGTGCTTGTACACAGACTTCAGGCAAACACTGTGAACATCTCATGCAAAACCAATTACTTGGTAACCAAAAGAAAGCTGTGATGTGCAGCACAAGTTCCCAATTATTGTTACTCTTGTCACAGAATCAGAGAACCGTTTAGCTTAGAAAAGCCCCTTGAAGTCATCAAGTCCAGCCACTAACCTGGCACTGCCGAGTCCGCCCCTAAATCATGTCCCTAAGTGCCACATCCGCACGTCTTTAAACGCCTCCGGGGATGGTGACTCAACTGCTTCCCTGAGCAGTCTCTTTCAGTGCTTGACAACCCATTCAAAGGGGAATTTCCCCCTTAATATCCATTGTCATCGCAGCTCCTCCCAGCATACTTTCCGTGTTGCCTCTAAACTTCCGAGAATCAACATAATTAGCCACACTGAACAAAGACCCTCTGACCTGTGTAAACAGACACGGCAATAAAGCTTTCTGGTTTCTTAATCAGTGCTGCATCTGTGCCAGGCAAAATATTTCATTTACCAGGACACATTCCCCTGCTGAGAACCACATTTGCTAGGTTTCAGTGGTGGGGTAAGTGGTTTGCTGGAGCCCTTTGCTGAATGGCATGGCATTCCTTTGCCAAAAGCCCTTTATTTTTTATATCTACACACTTTGAAGAAATAATGTCTTATTCTGCACTGCCACATTGGAAGAACTGTAATACTCACAGCAAGCCTTGGGTGTGAAAAAGCTGTGGGCCAACATATCAAATATATCTCGTTATTAGTAAATTGCCTAGTGTTTAGACATTTAAGGTAATATTTTTTACCACTTTCCCAGCCATAGAAGTCTCTTCCTGAAAGAACGGACATTGTATCTGTCCCTGTGGGCAAAACCTTCACTGTAAAATGCCCAACCTGCAAATCCTGCAGCTCTTACACACGTGCTGTGCCAAATGCAGCAGGTACTGACTGCACTCTGGGGACAGCTCCAGCAGAAGCAGCTCATCCCCAGCTGGCACACAGCATCCTGGGGAGGAGCAGGGGTGCCTGCACAGCCGCAGTCTGTGCCAGCAGATGTGCACTGTGCCACTGGCACAGCTTTCCCATGGTGTCCCCAGGAACAGCTGCCCTCTGGGAAAGCAACAAAGCAAGTCCATTGGGTCATCTCAAGAACAGGAGGGATGCAGGTTTTCAACAAGGCATATTTTGGCAGCAGAATGAGATGGACACTGTCTAGTGATCAAACTAAAGCACTGAAGGTAGGAAGTTGGGCTAAGTCTCATCCCTGACAGAGGAGAAATGAGGAGGAAAACAGTGAAAATTCTCATGGCTTCTATTCCCAAAATGAACCAGAGAAATGTTTACTGGCCTCAGTGACAGTAACTCGAGTGTGCCAGTAGTCACTGTGTGGAAAGCAGCAGAGCCAAAGAGGATGGATAAACACTGCTGAAGACCAGAACTCTCCAAAGATTTTTTCTTCACCCTTAGTTTATCAGTGTGTCACTTCCCATTTAGTGCCAATGGGAGCAACAATGGCGTTCCCCTCCTTCCTCATTCCCAGTGCACTAGAGAAGTCATTCAGGTGTCAAGGTATTGCTTGGGAAAACTGCTTATGAAAAGGGAAAAAAGAACCCAGTTTCCCAGAGAAACAACGTCTTTACATAAGTTAACTTGAATTCACATAATAAATCTATTTCATCAGCCTGTATTGAGCATACTGGTCTGAAACAGTGGATCTATAAATAGCTTTATAGTGCTGTCAGTTTGTTACAGCTCATGTAGCAAAACTCTTTCAAGAACAGCAGTTAATTCTTCCTCTCTGGAAGATTTCTTTTTCAAGTGAAAAAGGCAACCCATCCATGTGGCTGCAAATGAGGAGCTGGAACATGTTTTCATTATTAAGCGGCACCGGCCGAAAGATTTTCTGCCTTTTACTGTCTCCAGAGTCTACCTGAGGTCACCCGTCCCAGAGAGCGCCTGCACACAAAGACAGCCTCAAAAAGACATTTCTCATCTGCCAGCCCCTGTTCTGCATGGCAGGGAGGGGTGGTTGGAACTCCTGAGTGTTGGCTCCTGGCTCAGCCAGGATTGGGAAGGAGTGAGGCCCCGCAGGCTTGTATGGGAGGGAAGTAGCATGAACAGCAGAGCCCTGGCTGGGTCAGCCTCGCAGGGTGCTCCCCGAAGCCCTTTGTGCAGCTCCTGAAGATGGGCCAGGGCATGGCAGCTGCAGAATGAGGCTGTTTGTCATGGAAGCAAAATCCCTGTCATGCTGTGAGAACCTTCCTGTCCCTCAGACGGAGTGTTATGCACAGATCAATCTCCAAACCGTGTTGTTTCTCAGAGCCAGTCTCACTGAGAGCTGGTGCTCCCAAAATTCTTGTGCCATGTCTTCCAGTGGCTCAGTCTGATGCACTGCGTGTCTCCAAAACCAGAAACGCTGGATCAAAGTACCAGAGAAGAAAAGGTGCAGTTTCCCCCCTCTATTAATCTCACAGAGATGAGGAACTATCAAACTGTCAACACCTCAGGAAGATGCCAGCTGAGTTTCAAACCTGTCCTGCAATGATTTGAATGAGAATGAAATACTGACGGTAAGCAACGGATGGTCTGTTTCTTCGCAGATTGTCTTTAGTGTGAATTTCAAACTCAGGTAAACTGAAACTTCCATGAAACTTAAACATAAAAAACATTACCTAAGACTTGTCCCTCTATGTCTTTCAGAAGCACTGTCACAAAAGCCTTGCATGACAACCTAAAGCAGGAAGGGAAACAGTGGATGTAACCAGTCAGACTCTGCCTTCTCTGCATCTTGTTAACACCCGTAGTTTCTGTGAAACAAGGAAAGACAGGATGCAGCAGCACACACAAAATAAGTCACAGCCTTTCCTGTCACATGCAAGTCCTTCTTTCTGTAGACTTCATGGGACACTAGCTTGAAAAGGTTGGGACACCAAAATTTCCTGAAGGATTTTTTTTAAATCTGACTTTTCTTCTTGGACTGAGCAAATCAAGTACAATCACTGCCAGGAAAGCTTGCAGCCCAGCTGAACTGCATGTTTGAATCTCACCATTTTCCTTGTGTCTGTCTAACTGCTGAGGAGGAAATCCTGCTGCAGAATAAGCCTCTGCAATCCCCACTGCTCCTGCTGAGTGGTGCCTACACATCCTCAGGGCTTCTTTACCCACTGTCTCTGAGATCAGGCAAAGAGCACATCAGAATTTTGGGACTACTGAGTCTGGAGCTCAGAGTGGTGACACCAGGACAGTTATGAGATGATTTCTGACATAATGACAGATAAATATGAACTAAAAAGTTAAAAATAGCTTGTGCAATGGTTAAAGTAGAACCATTTCAAATGCATGAGATTCCTGCCATCCCAAGGAACATCTGATTCACTCCGAGCCTGTGTTCATATTCACAAAACAAAAAAATACAGCGCTGGGATCACTGACATTTGAGCAGGGACACCTCAGGATATTTCCTACAGGATCTGTCCCCTGGAATCAGCTCTCAGTTACTACCAAAAAAATCAAAACCAAAACAAACCCCTTCATTTTACAGGGTGTTTTTGGAACTCTTACAGAGGCAGTTGAATTATGGGAAATATTTCTATAACTTTTTGCATAAATAAACTTAATTGTCAGCTGTGGTGAAATCTCCACTGCTCTAGTGATGATTATTGCTTGATCCTTGATATCTTTTTCCACATACCCCACATCAAGTTTAGTGGAAGCATGACGAAGGGAACAGATTTTCAAGGATTTGTTGAACTCTCTTTGTCATGATTTACATGAGCTAGATATTAGGGTTGACTGCCATCCCTGAATATTCCTTAGCTCCCTAGATGATAACCATCTTCATCTGAGATTGTCACACACACATTCCCTGCATGTTCCTTCCACACACCCACAACTACCACTGCAATCAGTGCTCCAGCAAACAGCAGCCACTTGAGTAGGAGCTAAATACAAATTCCCCAGCCTTCCTCATCACCCTGCCAGGTATGAACTGAGATTCAGAGTCAGGCAAGCCCTCTGACCGCATTTACAGGGGATCTAATTCCCCCTCAAGCCTGTCTCAGATTCCCTGGCTCCTTTGATTACCAGCGACCAGAGGAAGATAAAGGGCACAATGGGAGGGTTTCCATCAGTAGCAGGAATACAGATTCTTACTTTCTCTCCTTGAGAAGAAAAGGGATTTTCTGGGCTGGACTTTTGTCTCCTTCCCCTTTTCATTCAGAGTGGCAGTTATTGGATTCTGTGTGTCATGTCAATGGTTTGGACAAACTAATGTACATGGCTTGGGCCATATTTACAGCAGTAACGCTGGCTAAGCTATTCTGAGCTATTGCATTTTCTTATCAATAATAACGTCTATTTTAGCTATTTGAGCTTGGAGGAGTTGCTTGGGGTTTTTGGTTTTTGTTAGGTTTTTTGTTGTTTTGGGGGGTTTTTTTGTCTAGGCATCTGATTGCAGGTCCCTAGGAAAAGTTCTGGATCAAGTGTCCATCCACCAGACGATTCAGTCTCTGCACAAATATGGAAAGGCCTTGTTGCATTTACTAGAGTCCAGTTCATGCTTCCCTATGTGCTGGGATTATTAACAACACACCACACTCTGCCAATTCACAGACAACCCAAACATGGCAGAAATGGTGTAAGGATAGGAAAAAAATCCCCCACAAAGTTAATACAATAATTTTCCATTACCTACTGAATTTTATGCAGCCCCAAATACCTCCGTGAAGGGACACTTGTTCCATACACTTCTCAGAGCAGTAGACAGCTCATGTCAGCTGCAGCTGTACATGTTACACTAGAGCCGTGCCCATGAACTACCATCCACAAATGCCATGAATCCCATTCTTGAGACATTTATCTGCCAGGAGCATGAAGAGAACTCAGTTCCCAGAACAGCAGCAGACAGTAATCACTGCTGGAAGCAAATGTAGGAGGGAAAGATGTTACGGGCCATTGGCTGTCTCCTGAGCCATCCCTACAAAGATTTTTTTGTAGCAGGAACAATGGAGGAAACACAGATAAAAACAGTCAGGGACCGCACTTGTCAGATAAGAGGATGCAGATAAGGACCAGGGCTTTCTCCTTTACAGGGTGAGTGCAGACTGGTGGAGTTTTGAAAATATCTGCTGGAAAGGACAGAACTATTGATCTGGATTAAAGGGGAGGGCAATGTTGGTAGGAAGGGAAAGGGTGGCTAAAAATATAACAGTAATTCCATTTTGCAGTCAGAAAGGGAAAAGAGAAAAAGTCTGTTCCTATTTTACTCAGCAAATCAAAGCCTTTGTGATTTGTAATCAGAACAATAGACCTTGCTTCTGATGTGCCCAATTTCTCCCTTGCTGTAAGCCTACACCTGATCTGTCAGCAGCAGGAGTGAAAATGATTGATCTGTGACTTTGTTGGCATAATAAATGCCAGTGTACATAGAAGAGGATCGAGCCCAGCATTGGCTACCAGCTCTAGGGGCTATCAAACCATCCCAGCTATATATCTGACTGTAAACACAGATGTTTTCTTATTTTCTGTCTCCTCCTTGGAACCCCTGACCGTCTGCAAGGGGTTGTGAGGAAAATAAGGGGGGCTGCGAGTCGTGATGAGAGGGGGGAGGGAGACCAGCACAGACACAACTTTACCATTTGAAATTCTTGGTGCTTTTCATTCCTCTTTTTCTGTAAAGGCTTTCAAGAGCTACGCATTTCCCTTCTGTGCCTCTGCCACAAGTACACAACCAGCCTTAAAAAGAGAGGAATTTTATTTTCTTTGAGCAACAAAATATTTTCAGTCCTAAAGAACAGCCTATGTTCTTGTCTGAACCTTCAACTACCTCCCTTCCTTTTTGCTGTTTTCCTCCTCTTCCCTTCCATCCTTTCCCTTTTCTGACCCTCCACCTCTTCTGTCTTGGTCTGGAGCCTTTGAAAAAAAAAAAAAAAAAGACTGGACTCCCTTTAAAGGCCATTCTTAGTCAGAAGAACATGCATTTCATCAAGACACACTGCTGTTCATATTTCCACAAAAACTTCTAAATGCAATAAAAGCAGAGCAAAAAAGGACATGTATTTCCTGTTGCTGTTTAAAAGATGAAAGCAGTAAACAGCTCAGAGTTAACCCCCTGGCTCCCCTCCAAGACGAATGTTTTTAAAAAACCCAAAGTATAACAGCAGTAATAACAGAGAGATGCCATTGTTTCAAACCTTTTCTTTCCCTCGTTCTTTTTCTATTCTTTTCCTTTGTGTTTTGGCAGCTGTGAATAATTCTGCACCCTGGGATTGTTCTGCAGGCTATTAATGTCTGTGACCTTTTGCATCAACAACAGCTCTACTTTCCAGTCAATTCTGGAAGTGCTACCTAATATGAATTTAACATGACTGAGGCAGCCTCCTACACACACACACACACACAGAGCCCTTTGTGAGACACGCAGGAGTGTGCTTCAACCCATCCATATACAAAAAACAAAAATCCCTTCATCAGAGAGGTACCTGCCTCGTAAACAGCTGTGTTTCATGGCAACAGACATCAGCCACCTCTGCTACAACCTCCCCAAGTCCTCCCGGGGAAATAAAAGGACTGACATTAGAGTGGGATGATTCCATTATATCAGGAAAATAAGATCTCATTAAGCCTGAGCCATTATGGGGTTCTCCTTTGAGTTAGCTCTGCTGCTGCTTTTACTTTTGAAGAGCTTGCAAAGAACCCATATGTGATCAAACAGGCAGCAAGAGCATCCTCCAGATCTGTGAGCACGTGCCTGCATATGTCAAGGGGGCCTCTCTTTCTTTTTAGACTCATTTCATCAGGGAGCTCAATAACTGGAGTCCAGTTCCCAACAGCACAGCAGCGCTGCAAGAGTCTCCAGGATAAAAACAAATGGCAGGTGTCCTCCTGCCAAATAAACTAGGTGGGAGGCAGATATGCAGGATGAAAGGGCTCAAAGCACAGATGCTTTTAAAAACACTTCAAAATTTCAAGGCATGCCTTTCTTCACTTAGGAGCCAAAGATTGGTCAAAAGGATTTGCAGAAAGCTGGTTTTGCTTGGGTTTTTTGGTTTTTTTAAACAGGTTAAATGAATTGCCTCAAGAGGTCAAGAATTACCCAGCTTTACTCCTGACTGTGGTTTATGCTTTTTAGAAATCAGAGTTAAGACCATAGGTGTTGCTTCTCCAGTTTAAATTGCGGGTGAGATGTTAAAACAGGCTGTAGGAATGTGCTGGGCTTCAGCAATGCCTAAAAGCAGACATGACTGCTGTAGAACAGTTAGTGCCTGTGTAAGCTGTCCTTGGAAAATAACAGATCTAGGAACTCCAGCCACATCCCTTGCCAGCTGCCATCAGACATTAACTTCTCTGACAAAATTTTTTGTGTCTCTGTTTCTCTCTTGGTTCAGGCTTTTCATTTTTTTCCAGTCACACAGACCAATGAGCAGGGCCTTCTGGAAAATTTCCTCTGAAATCCATTTGTCAGGGAAAAATGAGTTTCTGACAAAACAAAACATTGCATGAAATTTATCTTTCTTGTGGTATATATTACATGTTCCTAAAAATCTGTTCAATTAAATTCTTTTTAGATGAAGCTTTTCACATTATCTGACGAGGAGCTGAGAATTTGTAAGGCAAATTAAGATAAAAAATGTTCTGGCCTGGTTTGTGTTTACATTCTCCTTGGAAAAAATCCCTTAGCACACAGCCCTGTCACAAACTGTCTGGCTGATCAGGGAACCACAGTACCAGGGACAGCAGACATGATGTCCTCCTGGAGAAAAAAGAAAACAAAACTAAATTGCTCCTTCCTATAATGAAGACTTTTTCAGCTGAGAATAAGAGGCGGGGGGAACATTATGAACGTAGGCGAACATTTCAGGATTCCTGAGAAACCCCAAGTTCCTGGGAATGAGTGATCCTCTCAGAAACCCATCTTCCAAAGTGAAGATGACTGCAATTTCTCACACTGTCTCTATAATACATTGCACAATGATGACCCTTCATCTGGAAATCATTATAACACAAACTGTGACTAATATTACCCAGAACTGTTGTTTTTAAATGACTCAGCTCCTTCCAATCACCCACTGCAGAGAACCCTTCACTGTGGGGTCAGTGATTCAGGATGAGCCTGGGTAAGGAGCTGCTGCTCACCCAGAGCTGCTCAAGAGTCACATTCCAGCTCCTGGGAACAAATAGTGGAGTTGAATAATCACCACCAAAACCAGTTGCTCCTCTGCCATGTTACAGCTGATTGGGAAAGGCCTGGATACCTCTGGAGCTGGTACCTTGGAAGTATCAATCCATCCGTATGGCTTGGTGAGCACTGGCTTGGCAGAGCAACGTGGGGATATCAGCACAGCTGCTCCCTGGATCACACTTGGTTTAGAAAGAGAAGCACAACTCTCTGTTGATGTATTCATGAGAAATAACGCACTGGGAGAGAAAAAAAAAGAAAAAAGAACCTTAAAAAATGCAAATTTGTTTTGCTGTATCCAATATGTTCTTGTCTCTTATCTAAAAGGCCCATCTGGTCTAAAAACATGCAGCACCTGTGTAAGTTTTTATGTATCCATGCTTGAAGTGCTAAATATTCCTTGTTGTAAAAATAAGCCATGGAATTTTTTTAATATGCTTGCATGTTGATATACCCCTGACTTTAGTGTACACACATTTGCTGGATTCTTAATGACAGGGTTTTCACACAAAGCTGGGCATGCCAGAGAGGAGAGAGAACAAAAGGATCAAAAAATGGACAAAAGACTTATTAGCCTACTTTGCATATCTCAGCAATAACTTCCTTTACAACTGTCTAAGCTGAGCTCCTCCATCTCTTTTCTGATGTAGAAAAACAATATTCTCAGCCTTTCTAAGTCACAGAGCAAAGAAAGCAATTAAATACTGCAGAAGTCATCTACATCTCAGCCATACACCAACAAATCCCAGTTAGTGATGATGCTACATATGGTTTTTTCCTATCCCAAACAAGGGCTGTGTCCCTTGGGTTTTTTCAGCGCTGTACTTTGAACTGTCAGAGAAGTGCAGTGGAATGTTGTTCTCTAAGATTTGACTTTTAGACTTCAGAATAAAAGAATGGGGAAGAATGAAAGATGGTGTTGAGGTCACTGGGATAACACCCTGGGTTATGGAAACAAACTCCACCCACACCCTAAAGTCTGCTGTTAGGAGGCCACCAGTGCAAACCTGCCCATTTCCTAGCTGGCTGAAAAACCAGCTCATGATACAATTCTCTGTTTTCAAAGTACAGCATGAAATGTTGCTGTGATGTATATGGTTTGTTTTTTAAGGTCTCAAAGCACTAGAATAAAATGCACTTGGTGTTTTCATGATTATGCAATTGCAGTGATTGCATTAAAAATGAGACGTAAAGTCTGTGAAGTCTGAAGTCTGCCAGGTACACAAAGGTACTGCACGAGGCTGGGAACAGGCTCAGGCTCCTACTTTAATCTCTGCCCATGGAGACCTCAGGGTGCTCTACAGAACTTTGCTGCAACTTAACATGGTCAGCCAGACTGCCCCAGCCAGAAACACACCTGTGTGCTCTGAAAAAGGGGTGAGAAGACCCTTCTCACACCCTTCTCACACGCTCTCCTGCTGTTTTCCAGAAGGAGAATCAACAAGTTACTGTTCTGCTCTATTTCTAGCAGAAAAAAATTTCTCTTTGCTCCCCAGGTAATCCTGTACACAGTCAAGTCAGTCAAGAGTAGATGTAAGTTCTAGAAAAAAGTTGGAAGAAAAAGGGTAAAAATCATCCTTAGCATTCCTTAGAAATGCTCAATGGAGCTATTCCAATGCTGCAGGAGGATTTAAATAAATCAACTTAATCACTCTTCTTATCATTGCAATTAATCATTAGATTTCTAAGGCAGCATCACTTTGTTACTCAGTATTTTTGTGACTCTTCACCTTCCTCATTTACTCATCTGTTGTAAATTAAACACAGCTTGGGGGGCTGCCTGTTCTCAAGCATTCTTTGTTATGCAGCCTTCATAATTTCAAGTTTTGAAACGTAAAGTACACGTTAAAATCCAATTAGAAGGACAAATGAATCATGAGGAAATCTAATGGCATAAAACAAATTTGAAGGCTTAAACAATTTCCAATTTACACTTACATTGTATATAGCTGATGTAGCTCACCTTGCCAAATGGCACTGTTAGCATTTAAACTTCAGAGGAACACCATATGCAGTGAAAGGATATTGATTACTGCACACTCCGGGAAGGAAAATGAAAGCTGAGAAAGCTGTGACAGTTCTGGATGAGGTGTGATTGCAATTGCTTTAATCCAGACTGAGGGACTAAAGAGGTCATCCCTGTGTGGCTGGTAAGGGACATGCAAACCAAAATGATCCCAGGTTCCTCTGGAAATCCACTACAGACAAGAAAAGAAATGGCACCATTATCTCTCTTCACCTGTCCAGCTCTGAACAGGCTTTCCACACTCAGCAGGACAAGCTGGGGAATCTTTTGGGGTGCAGGTCTCAGATCAGAAAAGGGAGGGGTGTTGGTTTGCAATGCCAAGAATTCAAAAGTCTTTGCATTTCAAGAGATCCTTGAGAAGTGGAACTAAGGGAGGTGGTATGGGAGAGAGTTACGTGCAAAGGTGAGAACAACGGAAGCAGAGAAAATGGTAATGATTGCATTAAAAAGAGACATAAGCCTGTAAAAGTGGTGTTAAACAACAGTTTAGTGCATAAAAAATTTAGTATTCAATCATCTGGGCAAAAGTGTGAAAGAGGGAGGAGAAGCAAAGAACAGAATAAACACAGGAAGGAGGACTGAAACATTAATGGGACTGGGATGGAGAGGGAAAGAATGCTAAAAAATAGTTCAAGGAAAGCAACCAGGGACTACACTGCTCAGGTCAGACAGGCAAACACATGGATTCACCATAGTCTGAGGGGTTTTTCGGCTGCTGTGATTTTTTATGCTTTCTGTAATTAGAAGTAGCTCATTTTAACAATTACATTACCAAGCTGTGGCAAAACATAAATACCTACAAATATAAACAGATACAACAGGGCACATACATGAAAGAAAGGATAGTTAGGGCAATTTTTAAACTTTCAGGGCACCTGAAAGCGCCTGTCAAAGCAAATTTGCTCAAGGGTCAGTAGCAGTGAGGAACAAAGCTGGCCAAGTTTAGATACAAGTTCTTAACTTTGATGGAGAGCAGAAAAATGATGCTGGGTATTTCAATGTTTGTGCAGCTCCTGTTCACCCACTTCCCAAAGGTTCTCTTGCTGGCAGAAACCTGCAAACATGCACAGAATTCATTTCTCTTCTAAAAGGGAAAGAACAGGCAGGTATCAAGAAATCCATCAGGAAGAAATTCTCTAAAGAAAGAAAAAAGAAGAGGTATTTATGTACATGTTCCCTTGGCCTAGCAATATTACACAAATATCCTGCAGGACAGCGTGCAAGCTTCTGGGGTCACATTAAACCTCGATACCCCAAACTTGGCAAGTAATTGCTTAAAGGCTTAAAAGCAATATCCCCAGCAGCCAGCTGGGGCTGAACATCTGGGAGGAGGGTGCTCGATTCCTGGGTGGAGCCCGAAGGCAGGGCTGCAGGACGGGGAGAAGTGGCAGATGACGTTTTCCTGCTCTGCTTCTGCCATTCCTGCCCTCACAGGGGCTGCACTGCCAGCAGACCGTAAGGGCTGTGTCTGACAGGGTTCTGAACAAGGACCTCCAGATCAATACCAGACCATTAGAACTCCAACTGGTCCTGTGCATCTTCTAGAGCAAGTAAACAAACAAAAAACCCAATAGAAATCACCTGGACTTTTTTCATACAGAATTTGAATCTAACCTGGCTTTTAGAAAACATGCAATAAAACTGCACTGTGCTTCCCCTTTCTGTGACTTACTCAAACTGTAAGCTACCTTTGGTAAAGATCTCATGGCCACAATGCCATGACTGTCACCACAGAGAAATATTTCACCTCCATCATGCAACCAAGCTGTCTTTGAAGAGTTATGTGCAGGCTCAGGGTTTGGCAAGGGACCTGTGTTGGTCAAGTGTTCGTGCCCACATAACTCTGCATCATTAGAAGTGGGAATATTGTGCTGCAGAAGTAGGAAAGCTGGACAAAGAAAGCTCCTGCTCAAACCACGACTGCTAAATGAAAAATCAAACCCAACTGCCCTTCAGTTCCTAATGGTAACTGCAGGAAAAGCTTTGAAATAACTGAGGACTTTTTTTCAGCTTTTGCTGCTGCACTCACCTCTGTGCTAAGACCCTCTAAGGTTTATAAGATCTTCTTGCCATAACAACCATGCAAAATACCTGACTCGTCCCCCATACACAACATGCATTTAAGTCCATATCCCATCTGTCCCGATCGCTTTGTTTTCACACAAGCTCATTTCTTCCTAGTAATGACATGGGGATGATGAAAAACATGCTCAAACATGTAACACCAAGCAAATGTGATTTTGGATGTTGGTTATTTTTGTGGTTTTCCTGCATTTTCCTTCAAATTTTTCAGCAATTATGTATAACCTGTGTGGTGATGACCATGAAAACTCACCAATTTTTTTTTAATTGCTGCTTTCTCTATCAGTTTCTACCACCTTTTTTCTCCCTCTGCTCTTATGTTTGGTTCTGTCACACAACTTTTGCAGAGAGCTGAGAACAACCAGTAAAATGGTGACTGCCATACCCTGGAGATCCTGCAGCCTTGCCTAGCAATTATATGAGCAGCAATTTGAGGATTCTCAAAGCTACATGAAAAATGGTGTATATCCCAGACATGAGTTGCCTATTCACTAATAAAAGCATTTCTGCCTCTTCGTACCTTGCACCAGCTGAAGCCTGTCATTTCTGTAACACACCCAAGTCAAAATCTCATAAATGTCACTTACTGAGCTTCAGATCCATGAATGCAGATAATCTGAGATGTTCAAAGGGATTTTGTCATTAACCTTTATAAAAGATGAGATTGGAACAACTTCTTTTTTCAAAGTTAGCGTGTTATGTCGTTGCTGTAGTTCACTGTATGTGAATTCCTGGAAATATGACTCTGCCCGTGCCTGCATGCAAGAGAATTTTTGTGTAAATGTGAGTGTTTAGGGTTGTTATGGTTCTTTTCACATCTCCTTGTAGATGTCTGAATATGGCTGAACCTGAGAATAGCTAAAAGATACCCAGGAAGTATTAAAATAATGCATGTGAGAGAAGCAAACAGACATGTGGCTATGAGGATCATTCCTTCCACGCCTCCATTCCCAGGGATCAGTCAGGCTTATTTTGCACACAGATACTGAGACAGAGCTTCCAGCCTGTGAGGGCTCCTGCAGCTCCAATCCTCTGCTGCAGCTCCCTCACGAGTCACACCTTCTCTGCAGCTGCTTTATAACAGATGTTTTTCAGGTTTACTGGGCTTTCTGTCCCTGTCCTGTCCTCTGTAGCCTTCCAAATGCTACCCTTAGGCTCCAGTTGCAGAAATCAGGGGATTTATGAGGAGCAATTTTTCTCCTGCGGGTTTGCATCCCTTGTGGCGTGGGACAGCTAGGGCACCTGATGGCCACCCAAGAGGTTGGCATGAGCCAGGGGAAAGAAGGGAGGGCTGCCACTCCTCTGGTCTCAAATGAGCACATGAAGTCCTCCACTGCACAAGCAGAACACCAGGATTTTGTATAAAAGTTCTCAAAAGTATGGCCTAGAACTTCAATAGGTTTGATTGCGTACATCATAGGTTTTGCTTTTACCTGCTAGGTTTTGTGTTTCTGACAGGGATAGCTGTATCATATGGATTAGGAAGCTTTCAATCTGTGCTTATTTTCTAGTAAACATCTGATTAATCTACTGGGAAAGCCAAGGGGAAAGAATTAATAAAGCTACGTAGTACTGTCAGCTTTCATAATAAGATAAAGGGAATTTCAAGGACCAATGATACAAAAGAAATGAAAGAAAGATAACATACAAATAGCAAAAGTAGCTGACTACTCAAGTCACTCAAGTATGAAGGTATTTTAGAGGTGAATTTTGCACTCTTGGTTGGCACATTTAAGTGTCTGATAGACTGACTGATGTTTGCTTGAATCTGAAGAGTCTCAAGGCATTTGTCTAAGTTACTCAGAAGGTAAAACCTTTCCAAGCCCATTAAATAGCACAGAGCAGATCAGCATTTCCCTCTCTCTAATTCAGAGCTTCTGGTCATTGGTCAGCTACAAAGATCAGGCCTCAGCAGGAGGTAAAAGCTCTAAATAATTATTTCACCCTAATGATGACAGTAATACCTTTCAAAAGGAATTTGCACACTGTCTCTTCTTGTAATGAGTTTGATCCTGCTGCCTGTGGCCTTGTTGTCAGCGCTGTAAATCTTTATCCAAAGGAGTGTCACACACACCAGGTTGATGTCTGATCAGAGGCTACCTAGAACAGAGGCCAGACAAGATTAAGAGAATAAAAAGGGTATTTATTGAAGGCCCTTCAATAGGTACAGCTCGGGCAGATAAAAGCCCTCTCTGGGAGAGGCTACACCCAAGATGGACCCTGGTTCATGAGTTTTCTGCACTTTTACAAGTTTTGATCAATTTACATATCAGGGTTAATCCTTCAATTACAATTTCAGATAATGATGTAATTTACCCCAAGTCTGTCCCTCCTTTTAGAGCTTTAGTTTCCATGTTTCAGGGCCTGGGACAACAAGGTGTCCTGAGTCCAGGCCTAGAGAGGATTTGTTGTGTCTGACCAGAATGGGAGAACAGGACCTCACAGACTGTATGGAGTTTTAGAGTTAAAACATTAAAGCAGCACAGAGTCTGAAAAATATAAAAGCTAAATCTAAAAGCATCAAGGTGAATTTTACATATCTGCAGCCACATCATTCATGTTTGGAAAAGTTTTGTCCCTCCACACCCCCAGTATGAAAAGGTGAATGAATTTACAGCTTCCAAATGAGCCTGATGGACTTTGCAATGCATTTTAGACTGAATTCTCCCAGCAGAAAGTTTGGCCTTCAGTGTTGCATTATTCCAATTTCAATATAAGCTCCTGTGTGTTGCTCTGAGTTTACCTTTTTTTTTTTTTTTGCAGGAGACTTCTTTCTATATTATCTTTACGTGAGTCATTATGAGATTAGTGGCATTTTCTGGGGTTTATGAGAAAATCCCTAGAAAGTTTAACTGCGCTTATATCTTCTGAGTAAGATAAAGAACAGCCTGCCTATTATCTTTGTATTGTCTATTCCCTGGCATGAGCTTATCTCGTGCTGCTACAAGAAAACATTTATTGGTGTTATTTACAAGTCTACTCCTTTCTGAGACCCAAGAAGAAGATCTATAACTTTCAAGCATCCAGTAAAGGTGGGCAGGTAGTAAGAAATACTCTATGTTGTGAGATAAGCTGCTTGGTGAAACTTTTCCATTAAACCAGGGTTTCATATGTAGGTTTTGGATGTGACAGACGGAAGGGGTTTGGCTTTCTGATGTGCTCAGTTGGTACCTCAGAGTCAGAGTGGATTTGCTCTTCTGGGTGTTTCTGGAGATGCCCAGAGCTACTCAGCTCAATGGTGCCTCACAACTGATAATATAACCACATATCAGCTTTTTCCCTAATCTGATATCAGGGAGTAGGGGCCAGGCCAAATATCAGCTCTGCCTATCTATTCATCTGTCTAGTGTTATGTGTTTTAACTCCAAACCTCTTGTTATTAACAGCAATGGTTTGGGCAGCAACAACAGGCTCCTCAGGGCAGTGGTCACTCACCTGACAAGAGTTCAAGAGTTTGCACAATCCTCCCAGGCACAGGGTGTGACTCAGGGATGGATGGTGCTGTGCAGGGCCAGGGGTTGGCCTTGATCCTTGCGGGTCCCTCCCAGCTCAGGATGTTCTGGGATTCTGTGCACAGGCTGTTGGCTCTGAGGGGCAGGTGTCTGCTGCCACTTGTGCAACACATCTCACCACGGCCTTATTCACCTTTCTGATGGATAGGATTTCACAACCAATTGGTGTGGAAGAAAAAACAAGGCCTCATTCCGAGGAACAGGCCCTGTTCTATGTACTAGTCAGAAGCCTTTGCAGCCTGATCAACAAGTTTGGGCTGACCTGCTGATTCTCTACTGCAGTCTGCTTAACAATTCTGAATTTCCTTTCAGAGCACAGAGTTCATTTGGGTGGGTGGGGTGATGTGCTGTTTGATTTCCCAGGTGTAGATAAAAAGCCTTCTCCCTGGAGTCCCTCTCCCGTGCAGAGCAGCAGGGAAATTACAGGGCTCAGCAGGGGGACAACAGGGGAAGGGAGGAGAGCCTGGCAGAACACTGACCCAGCTACACAGGGCACCTTCAGACAAGGTGTCTAAATCACAGCAATTTGTGAGACCAGCAGCAGAGCCCAGGTGAATGGCAGGTGTGAGGTTTATAGGAACTCCTTGTCATTCTGCAGCAACAAACCCTTTGGAGAACACAGCTGTGGAGGAGGAAGAGACTATCCAGTGGAGGAAAGAAGAAAAGCTGAGCAAAGAACAGGCATGTCCCTTGTAGGAACAGTAGGGAAGGGGAGAAAAGAGAGAATTCTTTCTTTCACATGGGTTTATTCTTCATTTTAAATCTATTTCCCTCCAGAAGTCCTTCTCCACACTTTCTTTAAATCTCAACTAGGGAAGTGTTCTTTCCATGGGTAGTTTTTCAGGCAAATGAAATCAAGCTGCAGCCTAGACCAGCCCCAGGCTGTGTCTCCACCACCAAAATTCTACTGTCAAAGTAACCAAACTATTCTTGAGAAGAATTTCCTTTTGCAGCAAACTTTCCTTCCCTTCCTCTAAGAAATTCCCTAGCAGGAAGGGAGAACATCTTTTCCCTGCTTCACACGACCCTTGCACAAAGGAAAAAGGGGCACAAGAAGAATGAATGTCATTTGTGCCTGTTTTGCAGTCTCAATAACCTGGCAATCCCAGGTTGTTTTCAGCATGGAACAACCTACTTTTCTCAACTCCTTGTTATGAAATTTGTTTCGATGCATTCCCAAAACAATCTAGGCAGCACCAGAATAAATGTGCCCTCTTCACAAGTTCCCTATTTCACCTCTGGCAGTCTGACATGTGAGAAAGGACCCCAATACCATTGCAGAGAGTCACTGGAATAAAAAGGATCCTCACACGGACAGAAAGGTCACACACATATTTCTGACTTCAGGGCTGGGGCTATATTTTGTAAAAAATCTTTCCAAACATACTGCAAGACAACTGGAAATGGCAGGTAGAGAAATGTGAAAATGAAAAAGAAATTACCTCCTGTGAAGAACACATCCCTTTGTGTCTTGGCACTCTTCCCATGGATCTGTTACCTGGTGCTCAGGACTATTCTGTCTGTATCACTTCTAGAATAATCCTGGTAACGTCAGAGGCACTAAGACAGACATCTTCCATGAGTCCTGGGCTAGAAAAAAAAGGGAAAAGGTGACTGGGACTTTATAGCTCAAATATAAAAGCAGTTAAAACTAAAACACTTGAAAGAAGGAGAAGGAACTGCACAGGTTCTCGTGGCCATCAGCCAGAGCACCTTTTGCACTCACCCAGAACAGCCAGGGCAGTGAACTACACTTCACCTCCAGCTGCATGTTATGTCCACTGCTTCTGCAAGAGAATGGGTTTGTTCGCTTTCTGGTAAGGCAGCTTTAACCATGCCAGTGATAACAGCACTGCCCTGGAGAGCAGAGACTGCTGGATCCGGCTGCTCTTTCTTGCTGAGACAACAGACAAGGAGTTCATTTGGATTGTAAATTTGCTTTTGTTCTTACTTTCCAGGACCTCTGTTTACAGAGGAAATGCGGACTCTCTTCTGTCCTCATAAAACCTAAAAAGTTCCCAACACTTCGATACCACGGTTCAGAGTTTGTGTGTGTAACAAAAGGTGGGGGAGATGGAAGAATGAAATAGCCTTTTCCTCCAATACCTTGTGAGGTTATTCAAGTAAGATCACAGGAACAGCAAGAAACATCTTGAAAATAGGTGTGCCATTAAAGGAACCCCTAGGTTTCATTATGCAGCTTACATCTGAGCGAGCACCGCTTCCTTTTGATAACTTCCCTGATATTTGAAAAAACCCCTGTACTATCCTGCAAAAAATAATATGAAATACAGTACATTTTGTCCAGTAAACACGCAGAATAAAAGCATCATTGCAACAGCAGCCCTGTTTTCCAAGCCTGAAGCACAGCTGAAGGTTCTTTATCATTCCATCTGTAGTGCTTACAGCTGTGAGCAACACAACCTGATGAATAAGGATGTGATAAAGTTACAGAAACCTGCTGATAGCAGAGCAGCTCCTCTGACATCTAATTTATTCCATGTGGCTCAATCATTATTCCTTATTTCTCTGCGGCAAGATTTCACAGAATATTCTGAGCTGGAAGGGACCCACAAAGATCATCAAATCCAACTCTTAAGTGAGTGGCCTGTGCAGGGATCAAATTTATGACCTTGGTGTTACCTGCACCAGCTGAGCTCATCTCAGGCTTTTATTCAACATTGCACCACAGTTTTCAATAAAATAAACCAATTATTAAGAGTCAAAGACTTCACTTGGCACAACAACAAAAAAGAAAATTCCAATTTTAGAAAAAGATTCTGGGACTCTTTATTTCAACCCAAAGTTCACAATTTCACTTTTACCTTCTGAAATTCAGTTGTCATAAGCAGCATCTCTGTGTTTCCTGCTGTATCACATTCTGCTCCCTCCATGCACAGGTGACCAACCACACCTGGTGTTTAGACAAGTCCCCGAGTCACATGTCTCTGTGAGGGAATGCCCAGATTCTCTCAGTGCCTCTGAGCAGTGTAAGGAAAGGCTCCCCCCTCCTCGGACAGTAGGTAAAATGGCACATAAAAAACTTAAATCTGGGTGGAAAATACATTTTTCATCTTGCACTAAAGTTAAAGTTTTGAAAAGTTGTCCAATTCTGAAATATAACTATCACAAAAGTGGTTTGTACTCAATATACAAAGATGAGAAAATATATTTCTGGGTCAATCAAAGGATTTTGGACTCCTTATGTTTGTGTCTTACTTTCCTACATTTGACAAGCTTTATGGGCAGGGTGACACAGATTCTTTTCCATGAGCAGGACAAAAGCAAGCCTGGATCAGTAAGGAGCAATTTATGTCTCTCTGTTTATGGACAGAAAGTTCTGAGAACATTTCTGTCTACTTCTTTTGGATTAATAAAACCCCCGATGTACTTGTTCTGGTGAGGGGTGTAACTAAAGGGGAGTAAGAGGTGAAAAGAATTATTTTGTCGCTGCAATGTAATACATATACAGCAATCAGGGCTGTTAGTTTGCCTTATAACATACTTATACCTGTGTTTCATGATATTTTGGTGCTAACTACCACTTCTTTCTCCTTATGACAGTTCATGCCAGCTGCTGATTGATTTGGTGCTGAAAGCACAAGAAATACCCTTCATAGTGGAAGGGCCATTACAGCACGTTTTCTAAATGATACCTGGAAAGAAACTCTTTCAGGCACTCAATGCCATTCCTATAGGGCTGAGAATATTCAAGTTGCCATTTCTCTTTCTACCACCTACATGAAGGAAAAAAAAAGAAGGGATGTATTCTATCCCAAACTACCAGCATGCAGGTGATCCCCTGTCACTTTAGCAGCAATCAAAGAAAATAAATGGTGTCATTTGATGAGTAACATTATGGCTTCTTGGAGCTCCAGAGGACTTCCTGGAGGCATCTCAAGAAGACAAACTGAGACTGATGTTTCAGTTAAAAGAGCAGGACTAATGAAAGTGAAAGTGGACATGGCTACAAGGGAGACAGGAGAGATGAAGGATCCCTAAGCTGCCTGAGAACACCCGTGCACAAGTCACTGCTCAAAGCAGAAACACGGGCGTGTGACAGACCTTCAGCTAGGTCACAGCAGTCCAGACTGAAGCCCACAAGCCTTTCTTCCCCTCTAACCTAAACTGCTCTGTAGCTGAGAGATCTGAAAGTCCCTGCTGGCTTCAGTTACACCTCACAGGACTCAGGTCTGACAGGTTTGGAGATTGAACACTGAACAGATTTGACCATGCTCCACATAAGTCAGCCCTGCTCTGCCAGACAGTTCAAGGTTGTGCCAAAGGCTTTCCCACCTTCTGAGGACATCTGAATTCATTTGCAGGGAGATGAATCTTGTTGACAGGCGATGGCTGTGACTGGAAAACATCTGGAAGTGTAACTTCCTGAGCTCTGCTCCTTCTAAGGACCACAAAGCCCAGGAGAGAAAATCACATTGAAAACTCTGTTCAACAGTGGCCTGAATCAGAAACACTTCTGTAAATCAGGGACTGAGGGCCTCAAACCCTGATGAAGTCTTAAAGGTGAGTTCCTTGTCATGCTGACACTTGCTGACATTGGTGCAACAGAAAATTATTCATGTAAATTGAGTATATATTGTATATGTATATATATCCAGGTGCATTTGTGCATTGAGAGAAATCCCAAAGACAGCTGGAGAGTTCCAAGACCTATCTTCTGGGATTTTGCAGGCAGCAGGTATTTTTTCTAAGCCCTGACACCATTTGCAACAGAGCTCATGACTCACCTTTTGGATAATTTCCTAAGCTCAACACTGCATTTCATTCAATGTCAGCTCTAAGCAGGCTTCCCTCGGGGATCCCAAGAAGCTCTACAGCCTGGATTACAGGATCGTGGAGGGGTTCTGCAAGAGGCACAAGAGAACCTGCTCCTTTAACCAGGGCCACAGTCAGCAGTACCTAAACAGGTAAAACTAGGGAAAAAGAAAATAAGTGTAAAGCTGGAGGGCAAGCTACAAAAATCAAACCAAAGCTTCAAAGACAAGTTGGTAAAAAGAAGGAATAAATTCATTTTGGGGATCTATTCTGGTGCCACACTGCATGAAGCACTGTAATTTTCTTCTCTTGGTGTCCCACAATACCAGGACTTTTAATTTTAACTTTGCTGTATTAGTAGGCCCTGAGAACATGTTTTTCATTGATTGCTCTGGTACAGTCTCAGGGGCAGAGCCCCTGTCACTGTTTCATGGCCATTCATTCTGTGTGTTTCTCTTCATGGTAGTTCACTTCTGCAGAAGGGGAATTGAGCTACTCTGACTTGTCCCCAGGACACACAATAGCAGATGGAAATAACACGGAGGCTTTGTAAAAGTTCTTAATACAATTACTTTTTGCTTGAGACAAGGCAAAAATCAATAAAACCCGGGGATCTGGCATGAAAACTCACATTTCTTGGCCTCTGTCAGTCCTTGGATTTTCAGTTCACTGTGGAGGTGGAAAGAACTGGAGGAAGTCATGTGAAGCCCACACCAGAAAAAAAAAAAAAAATCACAATTTGGGACAGAAGTACCAAGCCTGTGAGAGAAACAAAATTTGTAAATCAGGCTAGTTGAAAGCCACATATTCCAATCAACTATGATCACATACAGGGGTCCAACATTCACAATTAACTTCCAGCATTAACCAAGTATTTTAAGTCTTGTTTCATACTTTCTCCAAGACTAAAATGCCGTTTCCATGGGTAGGGAAAAAACCCCCCGGTTTTGCTATGAAAATGAAAAAGTTTTCCTGCTTTCCTTAAGATAAAAATATTCAATTTAAATTAAAAAAAAAAGGTGGCAAACACATAGTTTCCCCATGCATCAACTCTGCAAAACTGCTCAATTTTGCAGCTATAGAACTTAGGGCTTGGCAAGAGGAAATGGGTCCAGTGCTCAATAGAGATTGCTTGAAATTCTTGCTTTCAGATCTTCTGCTTCTACAGGAACTCCAACAAACCTGTGACAAATACAGATGACCCTGAAATTTAAAACAGGAAGAGTTTTTAGCCAAAAGTTCTTAACCTGTCCCTTGCAAGAAGAAGGGACAGGTTAAGACAAAAGAGCAAAGCCCCCTTTTCGCAGCAGAACTGTGCAAGATGTCTGAGAGGGGGAAATGTAGGTGACATCAAGACTCCCCAGGCTCCAAGAAAGCCTCTCCACACCTCCAAAAAGTGCTGGGTGTGCTGTCACAAGATGAACATGAACATTATGAGTGCTGAATCTGTCAATCAAACTTACTGTTTACCAGTGGCTTGGTGCTCCCTTCCCAGAGTTCCAGCACCCCACATTTAGCCTGGGAAGTGCTCAGACTGCAGTAGCAATTCCCTCCTCATCACTGCAGAGAAGAGAAGTGAGCAGCACTCTCAGGCTGCTGAGCTCCTTGCCCTCATCTTCTTTGCCAAAGCTCCAAGGGAAGAAAACCTTAACCAGCTGTTTGTTTCGGGTGCTGCTGGATGTTTTAATTCCTGGCCCCTTCACCGATGTGAATAACAAGCTGTAAGCTCGCAGAGCAAGCAGGGAAGGTGGCTCCTTTGCTCAGTTTCTTTTTTTCCCTGAATTAGGCAAGCATATCTTTTCCTGGCTCTGGCTGAGGGAAATGTCAGCCCCACTCTCTTTTCAATGACCCAGCACCTCCTTTAGTTATTTTGCTGGCATTACCAGTTCATGAGGAAAAGATTTATTATTAAATATACTGAGGGGCTGTAATTTCCCCTGAACTTCATGATTACAGGGCTTCAGCCTGAATATATACACATTTCTGCTGAATCTTGCCTAAAAACTTCTGTTTGAGTATTAATTGAGATTTCATAGGAAACTGAACTGTACTAATTTTTTCATTATTTTTATAAGGCAGTTTTGGGCTGGATCTTTGACATCTGATCAAAATGAGTCTTTAAATTATGGTCTTGTATTTGTAGTACTCTTGTAACAGATAATTTGGAAATGTAATGTACAAGCCCGAATGGCATGCCTACAGTTATTGTTGAAAACTTAGAATAAAAAAGAAATTAGAATTCTAAGGTGCATCTCAGTAGCTCCATAATCACATTTGGGCGTGATAATAAAGGTCGATACAGTCTTTGACACTCGATGCTACTCCCCAGTGACAGAAAGCAGGAAATTCCTGACATTTTGCTAATTAACTAGAGCACTTCATTTCATAATGTGAGAGGGAGTAAAACGTTAGGCATGGTATTAATATTCTCTGTGAATTCAATATATTAAAATGACTGGAAGTGTTTCCAAGCATCCTTTAAAGGCAAAGGCGAGTTTGTTGTAGCCCAGATGACACAACTGTGCTGGTGTATTTCGTACCAACCCCACGCTCCAGAAATCCCCAGGGCAGGCAGGAGCTGTGACTTGCAGCGCTACTGCCACCCCCCTCAAGAAATGACTCTGTACTCAGGCAAATGGTCAGGGATTCTGTGACCGAGAGAGCACATTTTTTAGTAATAGATATGGTTTCATGTGAACTTTAATTTGCCTCTTTTCAATTAGCTTGTTTATTTTGCCATGCATACTAATTTGAAATTGTGGTTTAGACACATTTAAATAGCATTTGCTAATTAGTAAATTAGAACCTGGCAAATCAGATGCAAATCACTGATTTATATACACAATGCGAATGCTCTTGGCTCCATTTTCCCAGCAGTGTTATTTAACTATGGAAAACTGAAAGAGCACAGGGTGCAAAACCTCCCTTCACAGCATAGCTGGGGCAGGGAGTTGCTTGGCTAGTCAATTGTTTCAACAATTAAATGAGAAACTTTATTCACATCAACAAATCAAAGTCTTGGTTTGAGTTATCTCTGTATCGGAGACTGAGAGAAGGAGTATCTCAAATTTCAGTATTACTTCTTTACTTTTCCCAATGACTTCTGCACCAGCCATCCTGTATATTTTTTTTTCAGCCATGCTGTATATTTTTTTCACTGGCAGAGAAATATTTGTAAGAGCTGTGTGGCAATTTTAGACATCACATTTGCTTGCTAAAGCTACTCCTTTTTTAGTCTCAGGCAAACCAAATTAAGCCAATCATTCCATTGTTTAATTGCTCACGTGTTACTCACACATGGATAGGTTCCCTGGAGAGTATTCACTGAGCTTTTAGTTCCAAAATGCACAAGGTACAGATCTCAGATTTAGCCTCAAGCCTTTTTCCTCAATGGTTGTCAAGATAAAGTAAGAAGGAATTCCGCCCGAAATTGACTGAGTTTCAGTGAAAGTCAAGACACTTCACACGACAGAGAAGATAACCTTGGAAAACCCCCTTGATTCAGGATAAGTGAGGCCGGTTTCCCTTCTGTTTAGAAGCTCTGACTGTCTAAAAAGGGACCAGGTCATGTTCAATTGTGCATATTATTTTAACAAACTGTCTTCGCAGCAGGAGGGAGCTTCTTGTTTTTCAGATAAATTCTTAACAGCTCCAATTGTAGCCACCTACAGACCAGATTTCATGCAAAACCAAGAAAGGGGAAACAAGGGAGCTGCGAAGAGAAATAACCAAGTGTAAGATGAGGGGATGAAAACGTGCTAAACTTTACAAGGGAAACAAAACAAAACAAAAGAGCTGATAAAAGGGAAGTGAATTACTGGCATGCTCCTTTCAAACTAACAGAAAATATGTTTGCTAAAGGGCCTGTCTGCTGCTGGGACTCCCTGCAGCACAGGGAGCCTTCTTAAAGGGAGTTTTGACTGTAAAAGGACTGGGCATGTTCCCACATGAAAGGTGGCACTGCAGAATATTTTTCCCTCTTACCAAAGCAGAAGAAAGCACCGGTGTTATTGAAAATATGTGCAATGTGAGGCAGCTGAGCTAAACACTCTGACAAACCCTGAGTGAGATTTTAGGGACTGATTCTACACCCTCTGCCGTTCTGCCTGAATCTTGTGAGTCCTGCCGAAGTCAGGGGTGGCTGAACACACACCTCAGCTTGTCTAGGGCTGGGGCCCTACTGAAACACAGGCTTGCCCCTGCTGCACATGCCAGCTCAGCATTTGAGGTCACTCCTTGAAAGGGAACACCCCAATCAACATGAAAATTCAGGTCAGATAATGTAACCTAAAACCTGGATTAAAGTGCTAAACTTCAAAGAAACCGATTATCTTTCAGCCAGATGTGTGAGGGCAGGCAGTGACAGCTGGGAGAATCTGAAACAGGGGCTAAAAGCCAACAGAAAAAGGTGAAACTTCTCCCTCTGGTAGCTGGCTTTAGTTTAGAGACAAACGTGGAGCAGGAGGCAGCCCAAAACTCTCTTTCACGCTAAATTAGGTGAGCCTCAAAGCAAGCACAGGAGCACATGACAAGAGTTCTGTGCACAGGAGCTGTCACTGCCATCCAGTTTGAATGTGGTGATCAAGGACCTTCAAACAACTGAAATGTTTTTCAGTGAAAGGGATAAAAAGATGAAAGATATTTTGGTAAACAGAAAAAACAAAGCTGTCACATACAAAATTACTTCAGTGTGGAAGATGAGTTTGGAGATGTTTTCCCAGTTTGATCTGGTATTCATCTGAACAAACTAATGGCGCCACCTATATCCTATATTGTTAGGAAAAAGCCCTCTTTAAATTCTTCTATGCCATGTGGATTTAAGACCTGCATGGTTACATGAAAAGACCTGCAAATATCTTTGCATTTTAGGTGACCAACCGAATCCTCACTCTTTGAATCTGTAAGCAGGAAAAAACTAGCAGTGCCTCTGCTGTCTTGTTTATTTAAAAACCAGGAGTTCAAAGGCACAGAGAAACAGCCCACATGAAACACATGAATAGTTTAATGACAAACAAACAAACATATGAGGCAGCAGAGTGCTGAACAGCAGTATAAAAACCAGATAACCCTCTAGAGCACCTTCAGCCAAAGGGAGAAAGTAGTAAGACGAAGGAAGCACAAAAAAGGAGAAAAAATGATCATAAAATATTGATAATTTGAAACCCTACAGTGGCCAGCTGAAGAGCAGAAGAAAGGAAAATAATTACGTTCATCATCAAGACAGGGCTCCTGAGGAGCTGATTCTTGTGAAATCATTCATGCAATTGTTTTCTGAATTAAGGCCTAGAAACCAAAGGTCCAGACTTGTAAACACCTTTGGATATCACATTATGGAGCAGAACCTTCTCCCAGGCCAGGAGCCCAGGGGAGCCCCAGATCAGCTCCTGGGCTGTGTGTGCTCCCTGCGAGCAGAACCAAAGGTGCAAAATCCCAGGAAAACCCTCCGGAGCCCAGGGAAAATCATGATTATCTGACAAGTCCCCTTGAGAAGGAATCTGCTCTGACCTGAGCAGTGTCATCCCAGGCCTGAGGTGAGGTTCTTTCCCAGCAGGACAGGTGTTCAGTGTCATTGTCACCACACAGTTGCCTCCAGGCTCTTCCCCCGACTGCCATAATCCCAGAACTGAACCACAGAACAAACTGGGAGCCAAGACAGGCAGCCAAGCAGAGAGGCATCTCACCGAGCCAGCAGGGATTTCCTGAGGACAAACCTAAAATCTCACCTTTCTCAGAAATCAAATGCTTGGAGGAGCCTTGCCCCTGCTCCCTCTCCACAGAACCACTTCCCTTAGCCACCTTCTTCAAAGCCAAGT
>VYZT01043382.1:0-40440 GCA_013400735.1 Pomatostomus ruficeps
GGGTAAGCACATTGAAGGTGCTTTGGAGGTTTTGGGGTGATGTGTTACAGAGAAGGACATTAAGGACAGCCTGTTTTAAAGACGTGCAAGAAACGTCATGCATCGAGAGAAGAGTCCCCATGTTCAGCCTGTGGCAAGGACTCTAAGCCCCCCCTTAGTAGCCTGTGTGGGGCCCAGCATGGAACTGTCCCAAGGCTCCAGCTCTCCTCATCCCCTGGTGTGTGCCGTGGAGGGACTCGCTGCAGTCCTGCCCTGGTGTGTGATGAGCACAGTCAGGGGGGTCAGTGAGGTGCTGCTGACAACCTGGCTGCCTCTTCAAATAAGCACATGGTAGGGGAAGGACTGTTATTTTCTCTGAACTTTCACAAAGTGTCAGCTGACAGCAGTGGACTGGTTAGCATCTGTGAAACTTTTCTGGAATTCTCTCTTCGGTGGTTTTCTTTCCATTCTGTTCTTACACACGTAAATAACTCCTAGATAAGCTACGGAGTGGACATAGGATGTTATTCCGCTTTACAGCACAATCTATGTTGTAGCTGGTTGGTGCTATTCCTTCCCTCCAAGGATGCACACCCTTTTCCTTAAGATGTCCCTGATTCCTTGGTGAGCCACTTCTGAGTTCTTCAGGGTTTTCTTTTAATGGAGGAAAAGCAGTTGCATTAATTTTTTTTTTTTTTCCTGGTTTAGCTCCCTGAAGCTGTGCACTGCAGGGTCATAAAACACTTCAGGAGTGTGCTGCTGAAGAGCATGCTTGCCCACTGTGGCCCAGTTTGGCCCAGCCATAAAATCAGCCTGTCCTTATGGAATGCAGTGGTGTTAGCCAGGTGTGTGGGCACTTACTTTGGGCTGAGGGTGGATTGGGAGCCACAGGCTCTCTGGCATCTCCTTGACAGGTAAAAGCATCTCTATGGGCATGGACACCAGGTTAATTAATCTGCCCAGAAGCCTACAGTGACATTTTCATACAGCCAAAACTCCAACCAGAGCTAAAACCAAATTCGTAGGAATTTATTTTCTCTAGTGCTAAGAACAAACAACAGAAAATTCTGAACTGCTGTAGGAAGGTAACCATATGAAGCAATGTTTGGATTATAAGATACTAACATATCATTTGCTAAAAAAAAAATTGTGCAGGAGGTATAGGACAGAGAATCTCAGTGTGGTGTGGAGATAGATTGATTAAAAAATTATTTTTCATGACTGCACACAGAGAATTGAAGTGAACTTTTCAAGTAGATCTCTTCAAGACAATGATTTCCCCAGTGGATTTATCATTTGTGTTTCTCATTTCCTGGAGAAAGGGTGTTTTTCTGGTCACTTATTTTTTTCTCCCTCTCTGCATCAAAACGCATGCCTCAACAACATGCCGTGAAAATGCCTATGCTGGAGTAATTTGACATTCTCCGAGATTTCTTTGAGCCAACACTGTTTCCTCTCTGGCTGTTGGGAGCCTTGGCAACTGGGTACAGCTGCTGAATAATAGTTGTGCTTGTGGGTCATGGATGGAAAGGGGGCCATGTGGCTGGGTTCTGGCCTAGCAGGGAGGTTTTGAACTGGCAGTGGAGACAAGGTAAAAATGGCTTTTAGCAGCAAGGAGCTCTTGAGGTGGTGTGTTGAACCCTGGCTTTTTTTTTTTCCCCTTTCACTTCAAGGTGTAACAAGAGGAGCTGTTCTGCTGAGGGGTTCTGTCTGCTCATAATCCTAAGTAATATTTTAGGCTAGTAAGTCAAGTACTGTCACCATCATGGTCTTGTTTTCTTTATTTTAGAGATTTACTGCAGTCTTGTGTCTGTTTATCATTGTATGGTGAGATAGAGTAATTCAGTCTGTCTTCTGAATGTGGAAATAACACAGATGTCCAGCATTAGATCTCAAGTGTAGAGTTTCTCTTGCTAAGATGAATTTGCTATTGTGAAATCTGCCTTATAGATACAGTCACTTGTGTGTACATTGTGTATAGTATACATAAAGAGTTTGTGTTTAAATAGACAATTTACATTTCCTTTATGTCTTCTACAAGTGGCTGAACGATAAAGAAGGGGAGAGTAGTGATTATTCTTGAGATTTCCAGTAACCATTTTTATACAAGCCTTCTAATTGTGAATGGATCTCTTACTAGTGATTTTGTGTCGCTTTCATGAAAACTTCCTCTTTCATACTGCTTGTATGTAAGTGTCTTGGACAAACATTAGGTTTTCTGTGGTGTGGACTAGGTGCTGGTGCAGGGCCATTTCTCCAGCCAGATCCAGAAACACCTACTTGTAGACACTTACTGGAAACATTCTCTTACTCTAAAGTCAGTGGCCTTTGCCATTTTTGTTTCTCTGAGAGCCGGAGGCCATGGGTTGTTATCCTAACAGTCGTCATAACCCAAAGAGAACTGTTGCTCCTTCCTGTTTCATGTTCCCGTGTGTTGCCAGCCTCAGGTGTATGAAGAGGTCTGGTTAAGGAGTAAGAAGTGAGGACTGGGGTGACAGGGTGACTCTGCCGTGTGTGTTCTAGGTGTTTGAAGGGAAGCGGTTTCTCTGGGCTGTACAGTCGGCAGCAGCGTCTCCCTTGCAGTGGTGGGTACCTCCTGATGAGGCTCTTGACATTTGAGAGGGAGTATGACTTGTTAAATTCCAGTGACAGGAAAGAACGGCTGTTCTGTTCTCTCAGAGAGTTTATATACAATTTACTCCTTTCCAGAAGGCACATTTTCACCATTTTCACTGACACTTGGCCCTGGGCCCTTGACAGCTTTGGATGCTCAAGCTCACAGCAGTTTGTGAAAAATTGTGGTCCTGAAGAGAAGACCATTGTCCCATCTCCTGCTTTGCTGTTTCCTTTCACCATCAATGTGTTAGGGGTGGAGCACAGGGAGCAATGGACCTGGATCAAACTGGTTTTTATCCTCTCGCACATCAGACCGTAGGACATCAGTGCCATGTTTTGCCCTTGGTTCACTGTTCTTTGCTGTGCCTGAAATAGGCTAAAACCAGCTGCTTGGATCCAGCTGCAGCACACAGGGGTTTCCTCAGGCATAATAAATGGCACTCAGCTGATACTGTCTTCTAGAAAATCAATTTCCTTCATTAGGAAACTGACATTCTCAACTGCCTGTAAATCACCATGAATACCTTACCTCTGAGGTAAGCGCCTGATGCTTGGTGAGGTATAAAAGCTGAGCCCTCATGACTTTCTGAAAGTAAAGCTTCAGATTCCTGTAGGCAGACTTGCTGAGCTAGTGTTCAGTGTACTGAAAGGATAGTCCAGTTGGAATTCCTCCGGTCCATTGTTCCTTCACTACGCTAAAAAATCAGTGGTATATTTCTGTAAATCTGAAGAGCTGCAAAATGCAGTCCCATCCTCAAAGGAAGGGCTTAGTCATGTGGAACTCAGGAGTCTCAGGGTAAGATCAGGTCTTAGATGAAGGACGAAGTCCATCAACCCTGCTGATACCAAGTTTCTGCATGTAGGTACTTCTCTTGGAGTTCAATCTGAAAACACATATTCGACTCTTCTGGGAAACTGACTATTCGTGTATGCTGCTTAGGCTAGTTTGGGAATTTTGTACAGAGTTTTTCAGGCTGGAGGCTGTCTCTGTGGGCTTGTACTGCCCTAGAAGGATTTCAGCATGCTGGAAAGAGTCAGCTGTTTCATTTAACATCACATGTATTAACACCTCAACATACTTGCACTTATGGATAAAATGTGAATTAATCCGTACTGTATTTAATATTTATGTATCACTGATAGCCTGGTATTAAGCTAAATGCTGTACTTCAGGGTTTTTCTTGTCTTCTGTTTTGCATACCTTCAAGGTATTTGGTTAAAAGTGAGTTCTCATTATGCAAAACGACATGATCTCAGGTTAAGCCCCAGACAGTTTTACATTCTAAAGGACATTTGTAAATTCTGTTAAAAAGATTGCTCAGAATATTTTTAAATACAGTGTTCTGCTTGGCACTGGTTCCTAGGTGTCCATTACAATTCAGGGTATAATGACATGCAAAGAGACAGACAGTCTGTCCTCACAGTCTTAATTCCAACTATCTTTTTATTTGTTCTGTAAAGTAGGTATTTTTGGTAATCCATCACAGTGGCTCTAAATGCACAGAGGATGGAGGGAGAAATTTTGTGGAAGTTGGACACAAGTTGAAGTTCTGACAGAGGGGTTGCCAGAGCTAACTTGAAATGAGCTGCTCCCATGCAAAGGCAGTTCAGAAACACGGTCTGTGAGCATGCCTTGAATTCTGTGCTGTGGTGCCTGCGTAGCGTCCTGGGCTTGGGTATCACCGAATGGCCTGGCTTGGAAGGGACCTTAAAGATCATCCAGCTCCAACCCCCTGCCATGGGCAGGGACACCCTCCACTAGACCAGGTTGTTCAGAGCCCCATCCACCCTGGCTGTGAACACATCCAGGGATGGGGCATCCCCGTCTCTGGGTAGATTATTTAATTCTAGTTTATGTCTGTGCTATTCAGAGGTTTTCAGTGTAGTAATATCCTAATCCTGACTGAGCATACTTTTCTCCTCTGGAATTTGCAGTTGGCTGTACTTTTCCACCTCTTAATCAGGTTGTATGCATACATGAACCAACCTAATAAGAAGCTCTCTGTTATTACTGTAAGGTTGAAAATAGCACAATTTTTCTTTCCTAATTACTTCAATAACTGTTTTAAAGGGTTTTGTTCTTTCAGTAGTTGATTCAAAAGAAAAGCTCAAGGTATTGGGTAGTGATAAGTGTGTTCATGGTGAAAATGCACCATACTATAAAACAAATGCTGCTATGCCACGTGATTCTGTCAATATTTCAACCAGTAAATAGATGTTGGGCAAGTCCTTAAGGTAAAAATAATTTTCAGAAATAACACAGCTTCCACAGGGGGATCCAACAGGAATCTTTCTAAATGATAATGCTGGTTGTGCCTTTGGTTACCTTTTGTTATATTCTGGTGAACACTGGGTTGAACTTCTCTCTAAACGCAAAACCAGTGGGATTGACTTAAGAAGCCAGAAATGTTGTTAAAGGTTTAAATATGTTGACAGCCTCTACTGATAGAATAGTTGTACCCAAGATTGCTCTAAACAAGTCAAGGATTACCCCTCTTTTTGGTCATAATTTTGACCTCTTTTCTTGTACAGTTCTCTCCAGTGTTTCCACGTCCGTCTTGACTGCTGTGTAAAAGTCACATGCAGTAAAAAGAAAAATACTTTGGGTGAGAAGGGTGGGGGTATTAATATCAGGCTTGCTGATGGATAATACAGTGTTTGAAATGAAATCCACGAAGTCTTCCAAGAAACTTGAAGCCATTTTCATATTGTTCCTCTGTTTTTTCCTCCAGAAGCTATTTAATGTTTTAAAATATAGCCATGCAGTGTTACGTATTCCTTTTTTCACTGTATCTGGAAAAAAAAAATCTTTATTTTCTTCATTTTAATTTTAAAAATCACCCTGGATATTTTCCCCTGGATTTTGTGTATTTAGTCATTGAAAATTTTCTATCCTGATCTGGGTAGGGCATAGGAACACAGAAGAATCGTTAAGAGACAGGAATGGTAATAGCAAGATTGAAGTAAATGTCTCAGGAGAAGGCTCAGTGAAAAGCATGATTTTCTCCAGAAGATTATCCAGAAAGTGGCCCAGATGGAGAGAAAGAGCAGGTTTCTTCCATAGCTTGTCAGGAAGTCTGTGGTCTAGAAGGTGAGGGTGTTTGCAATGTGCAGTGGTACTTTGGTAGAGCTTTGATGCCAGAGCTGTGACTCTCCAACCTGTGAGATGACAGCTGCCATATTTTCATGTGGAATTGCCGAGGCAGAGCTCTGCAGTCATGTGCAGCGTGGTGCTTGTGCAGTAGGTTGTCGAATATAAATAATTTGTATGTACCCGGTAAGCCCAGTGCTCGCAGGAAGCATATGACTGATCCTACACGAAGGAGATGGGCTGTAGGTGGATGTGCAGCATATCCTTTGAGTGCCTTCCCAAAGTGTCAGACCAAGGCAGAGAGAGTCATTGATTGTACTTTGCACTTGGAACAGCCCCTGCTCACAAAAATGCTCCGGACACACTGTGTGCCTGTTGCAGCTGATGGATGTGCAGGTGGTGCACATGTCTGAGCTGTCTCCATGTACAGCAACTTTGGAGCTGTGCCCCAGGAGTTCTGACAGAGCTACTGCTCCTCTGGAGAGAGAGGGCAAGTAAAGTCTGGGAAGCGTGTTTGGGAAAACTCAGGCATTTGGCAGCCTTATGCAGGATCCTCTTAGGTTGTCCACAGCTGCAGGAAGTAAAAAGCCAAAATGGAGCCCGTGAGGTTATGGTACTGTCCCTGGTGCTGCATTTGCCCGGTGTTTTCTGGTTATGGGCCAGCAAAGAGGAAAGGCTTTTGGTGTAGGACAGGGTAAGGGCATTGGAAAATATCCCCCAAAATTTCATGGGAAAGCAGAGAATGAATGACAGTCAGTAGTTACCGTAGCTGATGTATGTCGTCCTTCCCCAAATGCTCCTTTATATTCAAATAAGTGGACTCTAGGCTTGCAGACTTGGTAGCTGCTCTAAGTCCTTAGTTGTGTAATCCTTCTTCTGCTTCAGAACAAAGGCCTCGTGTTTGAAAGGGGATTAAAATCATAGTGGTGCTTCTAGTGTCCTTGAAATAGTTTTTAGATTTTTTTTAATTTTTTTTTTTTCCCCTAAAGCAGGCCTCAGTTTAAAACCTGCTCCTTTTCTCCCAGCTCCCCAGCAGAGAACAGTGCAGTGCAAAGGTCTGTGTGTGCAGTGGGTTATATAAGTGTGACAGTAAAACCTTGGGCTGCTCGTTGGAAGTGACGTTCTCCTCTCCGGCCATCGGAAGCGTTGGTTTCACAGCTCCTGGTGTGTGGGGTAGCAGAGCACAACAAGCACAATAAGCAACTGGTTCTGGTCCTGAGGGGCACAGCACACACACAGCAGGGTCTCTTTGAACATAGGTGTACCTGTGCACCACGGTACTGGCTGTTTGTGGGTGCCGTTTGGTGACTGCTGGTTGCAAAACTAATGAGAGAAGAGGGAGGAGGTGGCTCAACAGGAGCAGACAGCTAAGAGCACTCAAGAGCGACCCGGAAGCAAGGGTAGGATGTTATAAACTGGGCTTAGTTTGCAGATCTGTTGTCTTGGACTGGGTGAGTGTTGTATGCTTTAGGTTGAATCAGTTGTTGGCTCTGGATGGTGGTTTTACAATGATGATTCAGCATTAGTATTGTTTTTCCTTAAAAAGAAAAACAGTTTGCTTCCTGCCTCTTTTTTCAGAAATTCAGCTGTAATTGTAAATGATTGGAATTAGCAGTTTCTTAATGGTTGTTTTGAGTGCACATAGCCATTGATTCAGAATTTCTGTTACAAACCCAAGTAATTTGCTAATTAGCACCTTAAAGGATCACCTTTAATGCTGCCTTCTGCAGCTTTTCTACTTAAATCTCTTTTCTTTTCTTCTATGTCTTTTCTTCATCTTAGCCCTTCTTTATTCTCCAGCTGCTAGCCATTTCCATCTGCCCCTCTGCTGATTCTTTGTTCCTTGCATGAACTGCTCTGTTTGTGCTTGGGAAGAAGAGAAAAGACCAAACTCCTCCACAGTCCCTCTTCTTGATTTCCATTTTAACTTTCTCAATATTTTTTTTTCCATTTCCTCTTTTCATTCAGTAGCCCTCATTTCCCCCCTTCAGTCTCATTTATTAGTTCCCCTGTAGTTGTGCTAATTGGCCTCTGTTGCTTTCCTGTGCTGGAGCAGGAGGCAGAAGGGATGCAATTATCAGGAGATGGCTTCTTGTGGGAGTCAAGGGAGGACCTTGCTGTTCTCTGCAGTGCTCTAAGATCAGGTACAGAGACAGACTGTGTGTCAGCCAACCTGCAGCCACCGTGATGTTTAATTACTCATTAAAGTGATAAGGGGTCAATATTTAATATACAGGATTATATCAGTGTGTTTCACTGCCGTGGGTGTTATCTGTTTGGCTGTGCTCTTTCTGCCTATTCTGGTTCATAAACTTTTGAAGGTAGTATTCTCTATTGCTAAGATTAGAAGTTACAGTAGCATTTACTGCATATTGCTACAAGGGTTAATAAACACAGTCTTCCAGTTTACTTTTAAAATACATTTGCTTCTCTATTTTGTCAGGTTGGCATATCTGTCCATGTAAATGCTGCTTAAAACATGTATTTATACATTTTGTTTGCAATTCTAGGAATGCTTTAAGGGAAGCTGGGCCACTCACAAGTTATTACACAAGAAAGCAAGTAAGTAGATTTTTTTAAAATGTGTTTTAGTATTGGTGTTGTCCTGTGCAGTGAGTTCTAGGTGGCCCTGCTTGAGCTGGGGATTGGACCAGATGACCTCCAGAGGTCCCTTCCAACCTCAACTGCTCTGTGCTTCTCTGCCTAAGAATGGTGTTGGGTTTTTTCCCAAGATATCTGGCACGGGATGATGCATATCTGAAATTTTGTCCAGTTCCCAACAATCTGAAGTGCTGTGTAAAATTTCAGAGGCAGAGGTACACAGAAGTCTCTGTTTCTGTTCACTTTTCTACTTGCATGAGTTATTACTTGAGCTACATTGCCAGCTGTATGAACACAGAAAGAGGGGTGCTGAAATAAAGGGCAAGGACAATAATAAATCACTATTGTGAGGCAATGTTCCTTCATAGCATTTTGATGTCTAATGCAGTAAAAGGCAGTACAGTGGGAAAGGTTCTTGCAAAGTCTTTGTGATTAGACACTTGCTGGAACACAAGTGAGTCACAGTGCAGCTGTTCTGTACATTTTTGGAAAAAAGGAGAATGCTCTTGTGCATGGTGCAGCCATTGATAGAGGATGTATCAGAGCTAGGATTTTGCTGAGTTCAGTTCAAGGTAGTAAGAGCATCTGTGTGCCTTAGTGACAGCTGGTAGGTCTGGCACAGAAATGCTAGGAGACTGATAGATTCTAGCTTATCTGAGTAGTGAAAATAACCCATGAGTTTAAAACCAAAGAGAGGGCTGACCTCAGTTCTGCCTCCTTGCCTCCTCCCTGCCATCAGCCTGCCTATCTTCATTTAGCCCTGCTGAAAAGGGAGGTAGGATTAAAAAGTGCTGTGGCAGAAATTCATATCCTCAGATAATTTACCTCCTTTCCTAAAACCCAATATAGCTTCTTTTTCCCTGATAAATGTTGAACAGTAAATAGGTTGGAGTAGTACAGACAATAAAAAATGTTTTCATTCTTTTTGCCTTCCCAGGGCAGGGATCTCGTAGTTCACACTTGCATTCTGTAGCCTGTTAATTTGTGTGAATATGAAAAGCTTTGGACTTTAAAATTTTTATTTCTCAGTTTCATCTGAACTGAATATCATCTGAGCAGATGGCTCAGATATCAGCCACAGAGGCTCTGAGAGATTCACGTTAGGGCTTGCAATGGCAGACCTTTTGCCACCTCTTCATCCCTCTGAGATACAAAAAGAGAAAACAAATTAGCAGGTTATGAGTTAAAGATTAATGTTACCTTGCTCTTTCTTAACCCTTGCCTTCTCTTTCTGAGTAAATAGTTCTCCTTTTGGTATTGCTCAGGATCTGCTTGTTTCAATCCTTTATATAAACACCTTCAGTCTGCTCTCATAGAAACGTGTCATTTGGGAATGAAGTCAGTCATTGGACCAGGTCAGACATGAATTTCACAAGGTTCAGAGAACTGGGAAGCTCCAGCAGTTTGGGACCATCTTGTAAGGTGTGAGCACTGCTTGTCCTGAACCGCAGAAGTGGCAGGGCCTGCACTCTCTTCATCAACTCTGGAGGGCCAGCAGGCTCCATGTGCTGAGACTGGTGGTTAGATGGCCTCCCTTCCACCTTTGGATGGCCTCCTTCCCACCTCAGATCATTTCAGTCACTGGGTGCTAAGGGAGATCACAAGAAAGAAATGTTCATTTGGAGCGCAAGGGTGTTAATTGAAAGGATAGTGAGTGCTTCTGGAAATAAGCTTTTTCCCAGGAATGAAAACAAGCACTATGCTATAAAACTACAAATGAAGAACAACTTAATTACTACACTTTATTTGTGCATTCAGTCCTGACATTCCCCAGTTTGCTATTGAATAGGGTGGGAAGAATATGAATTTGGAATGGACAAGAAAAAATGACAACTGCTACTTACACTTTCATGTATCAGTATCTGCAATGCCAGAAAGAACCAGCTCTAGACACCTGAAAGTCACTTTCTAGACCCCACAGTTCTCATTCTCAGTAGGAAAGATTTTGCTGCTGCAACTTTCCCCCCCCCTTTTTCTTGTCTTTTCAGAAGATGAAAAAGCTAAGCGTGAAGTTTCCTCCTGGAGCCTGGAAGGCGACGTTAACACAAATCCCTGGTCTGGCTATCGATACACTGGTAAACTCAGGCCACACTATCCACTGGTAAGCAAGAGGTGCCACTCTACTCCAGCACTGCTACATTCTGTAGCAACCAATGGACCACCCCTGACCTGATGACCTCCCACATTTTAGCTGAGAGAGGAGAGCTTCTTAATCTGAACCCAATGGCAAGGACCTGCCTGGCTGTCCTTATTGTGGTTCATTTTGGTTTAACTTGTTCCGTCTCCTGGTATATTTATAATTAAGGGTGTGCCTGTGAGCATCAGTAACAAGCTTAAGCTCGTAGCTGTTGGATGCACATTTTGACTTTTATTCTGCAGAAAAGCTACTGCTAGTTCAGATGATGTCTCCTAGCTGTTTACTGTCCTCGCCATTCATAGAGCAGTCTGTTTCTGAAAAGCTCAGGTGAATTAATGTAGAATTTAAATAAATGGTTTTATATTCGATTATGTAAGTGGTTTAAAATAACCTGGTGAGTGAACTGGTGAACAGCTGAAAGAACAGAGGTTACAGTAATCTCCAGCACTGGAATGGTGAAGAACAAGAGAGGTCAGTAAGATCTTTGGTTGTGAAAGGTGGGTTTAGGAGATGATGACATATAGCTGTATATATATATTTATATGCACACACATGTAGCTGTGTTTTTAAATTGGTACAAGTTTGTATTGAAGCTTTTTTTACAGCAGTAATGGCATTTTCTTTACATTTGTCTTTTCTAATTGGCCTGTGCTAGAAAAGCTGCCCAGTGGCATCCTCTGTGTAGTCTTCTCCATCTGTTACAGGCTCATTAGAGAACAGATTAAAGAGAGCCTGAGCCCATGTGTGTTTGTTAGTGTTGCTGGAGAAAAGTGTGCTTTGGATATTTCACTGGTCAAATAATTTAGTAGTGTTATCCCTGAACATTGGCTTTTTTGTCTTGTGGCTGCTGTAAGATTGATGCAAAGGAAAGCAGAGATTTTGACTAAGGTGATGATTAGAAGTAGTAATCTCGCTAAAGAGAAGAGGGATGTGTTTGGAACCAGTGCACTTGCAATCTGGAAAGCAGCAGAAAAAACACTACAATAAGGCATAATACCTTATAAAACCAGTTTGATTCACTTGACTATAAAAATTTGATTTTTACAAAGCTGTGCAGTTGGCTATTAAAAGTTGTATGGTATGATAGCAGTAGAGAGTAACAGCAGAACATTTGGGAATCAACTTGGAAGTGTTTTGGAGTGTTTGCCTACTTCACAACCTTTTCTAAGTGGACTTAGCCATATTTCACATGAAAGATTTCCTATTGTATTTAATTTTGCTATGTGACTGTGTTTTTGTGACTATAATAAGTGTTCTTGCAACCTAACCAGCTTTGCCTGTGATTTATTTAGACGCCAACAAGACCTGTGCCAAGTTATATTCAGAGACCGGATTATGCTGATCACCCACTAGGTAACATGAAACAAATCACAATTATGAGTGTTACGTTTGCTCTCTATTTTCCTTTTAATTGGAAAAGCCGTTAAAGCATCAAGGAGATACTGGAGAAGGGAACCTCTTTTATCTGTTCTCACTTTACTTCTTCCCCACATTAACTTACTGATTTTTAAAAAATCATGGTTTACAAGTATTTTTTGGAAGTCCAGAGTTTGTAATGGGTTGTATTTCAAAGGTGTACAGGCAGTTAAGAGTTAATTTATTTGGTTTTGGGGTTTTTTTATCCCAAACATACAAGTTCTAGTTCTGTTAATTTCATAACAAACAGCAATCAGTTGACTGTCACCGATGAATTCTGCTAAGCCATTCTCTGTGGCATCAGTGTGTCTGTTGAAAATTACTCTTTTATAACAAAACCAAGAAAACGTTGCAGTATGCAACCCCCAAAAGAAAACTGATGTATGAATTCCAGCTATTTTTGGACAGAGAGGGAATGTATTCAAAATTGCTTGCTTATTGGATTGTTCTGGTATTTTCCCATTTTTATACCACTATTGGGGCTTTGCATCTCCCCAAAAGGCTGCTATGAAGTCTGTTAGTGTTATTTTTTAATCTTAAGCTTTACCATAGGGTTTTTTTTAGGAGTGTAAATATTTAAATAACACAAAATACTGTATTTTAGAGAGTCACTCATCTATAAAGCTGAGCTTGCACAGAATTTGGTCAGAAGAATTTACCTGTTTTTATCAGCTTTATTTTGCAGTAGTATAACCAGATATACTCCCAAGCTCATGAAACCCTTTATGACTGTTTTAGAATGTAATTTTTACTAATTATTTTCTAAGAGCAGCTGAAAAATGCTTTTCTATGAATAAAATAACTGCCTTGTAAAGCTGATATTTAAGGCTGTGTTTTGACTAACTGGACATGATGGGTTTATGCAGTATGTGAGTGGGCTTCCTGAGCATATGGGGGCATTATGGTGTTGTGGAAGGCTTCTGAATTCCAGTTAATCTGGATAATGATTATTAATTATATTAATGATTTTACTATGGCTTGGTGAGAAAGTCTGTATTTCTATTGCCCTTCATAAACTAAGTAAGTTCCTGGATTGGATATGTGTAGCAATTATCCCCCTATATAACATGGGGTTTTTTTCTTTCTTTCTTTTTTTTTTGTTCCCTCTCCCTTTTTTCTTTTCAGGAATGTCTGAATCAGAACAAGCTTTAAAAGGAACCTCTCAAATAAAAATACTGTCATCTGAGGATATAGAAGGGATGCGAGTAGTGTGTAGGGTAAGGGCGTTTTGATTTTTCTTACAAGGTGCCTTTATATTCTTTGAAAATCTGTAATGATATTACCCCTTTGTCACAGCACATTTGAGAGTACAAACTTTCAAACTACTCCAGAGCACTGAAAAATAGTTTGGGAAGCTTGGTATTTTCTGGCTTTTCCTCTTCTTGTGACTCTCAATTCCCAGTAAAGTATTTTGCAAGTAGAAAGATGTCTTTTATCTGGTTCCTGGCTTTTTTATTACCAGGAAGACAATCTGTGCCTGAGACATTGTAACTGTTAAGAATGTTTTATAGTGCATAAATGAGAACAGAACTTTTTCCTTTCCTGGAGCTGGTACGAAGTAAAAGCTAAAAATCAAAACAAAGCCCCATACCTAACAATTTCTGAAGAAGAGCTGTTGAGTTATAATCACTTCCTTGTGCATAAAGTCAAATTTTGAAATGTATTTAGGTAGTCTGAGTTAAGATTATGGCATTCAAAGAAAATGTGGTCCAAACCTTAATTGGGGTATTTTCAGCTCTCACAGAGGTGGCTTAGTACATGACCTGGAGACATCTCAAAGCCTTTGTAGAGCCCAACTCCCCACAGCTTTCCTGGTGATCTCAGTGTAGCTGTCAGAAATGGGTTACTAATCTTGCAGAGAGTAGTCCTGGCCTATTTTAAATCAACTTAAATTAGGCCAATAGATCAGTTTTAAGTCTATTTTAAATATTTTAAATTTGAAATTGTTCCATTTGCAGCTTGCTAGAGAAGTATTGGATGTTGCTGCCATGATGGTGAAACCAGGAGTAACTACTGAAGAAATTGATCACGCTGTCCATTTAGTAAGATTATTTTATTATTATTCTGGTGTTTATAAGTATTTCTCCTATCTCTTTATTTTTAAATTATTATTGTGTGGTTTTCTTTGTTGCATGAATTCCATTTCTTCATTTTGAACTGTTTCCCAGTTTGAAGCTGGGATAGTGCAGACAGGAGAAATGTGCTACAGGGCAATGGAACGTTCAAAGTGAGTTAGGAACTCCTGGGCCTCTCTGTATCAACTGCTTCCGTATTTCTGGCTTCAGGTTTCTTCTGAGTTTCTTCACTTGCTTCCTCAGTTAACATCATATTATTTTTTTTCTTCTAAACCATTTTTGCTCCATGGATACCATTATGTAAAGAACACCATATGTAGGCAATGGACTTCTTGTACTCTCTGTTGTTGGTTAAGACATATAGAGGAGCAAGTTAAATTATTTATGATTGGGAATCAGAACTGAGATGTCTCAGAGAGAACTGAAACAAGATGTTTGATGCAGTCTGACAAAATAAAGGGACAGTCCAGTGAAGTGTTTGAAAAACATGTTCCAGAATTTTACTGGCTTAACTTTTCATAGATATTTGAATTGTGTAATTTTTAAAATTTGCTGTCTTCTCTAGGAATCATGTAGTCTGGTAATTGAGGCTACTTCTGTGCATTGTGGGACAATTTTGGTATAGTTAAGATCATTAGAGAGCTTTCTGGTTCTTTTTATCTGCATCTGCAGGTGTTGAGCCAAGATTGTCTGCTTTCATTAGCCTGGAGACTTCTGCTGAACGGCATTAAACACCAAACTCCTTGCTTAGGCATAATGTCTAATATGAACAACCAGTAGTTAAAATGGAGTTACCTCTCCTCAGCAGTTTATGGAAACTTGGGCAGGTTGTTGATACTGACTTACATCCCTAATTGGTATTTTGCAGTTTTAAGTTTTTTAAAATTAAAAAAACTTTCGAATTTTTTTTAACTTTTTAAAAATTAATAAAAAAGTTAACACTATTTTTTTCTAAACTATCTTGTTTAGCTTGTGTGTCTTGCCAAAATCTCAGACCAGGTGCTTAAAAGCAGTAATTGAAAATGACTTTTTGAAACTGAATAAATATTGCCATGCATTGTTTTAAACCTGAATATCTCAGCATTCGCAGTCATACATAAAAATGAGTAGAAACAAAATTAGCTTTAATTTCTTCCTGGTAAGAAATGCAAGGTATAACAAAAACATGGCCAAGAAATGCTTGAAGAATCTTATTTTCAAGAGTCACTGCTTTTCAGCCTATCATTCTTACTGTAAAGCTGTTGCACATATATTTTTTTCCTATGTTTTTTCTTCGTACAAAAATTACTAGTGTAAATTGTATTTTCTCTGTTTAGGCTTGTATTGCAAGGAATTGCTATCCTTCCCCTTTGAATTACTATAATTTCCCCAAGTCGTGTTGTACGTCAGTGAATGAAGTGATCTGTCATGGAATTCCTGACAGGAGGCCATTGCAGGAGGGAGATATTGTTAATGGTGAGTGCTGTGAAAATTAACCTTCAACATTTCTACCTTCTGTGCACTTAAACCATGCAGTAAGGTGAGGTTTCACAAGCAGGCAGCGTGATTGGAATAGCTTCTTAAGAGAGGCTTTTGTTGTGATTTACCAGTTAGTTTGTTCTCATTTACTTCTGCTCTTTCCGTACTTAAATTCTTAAGTTTATTTAATAAAATAATTTCAAAAGTTCAGTCTGCTTTAAGAACTTTATGATTCTTCTACCTTGATCTGTGCATTAGTAGAGTACCTGAGTGTTCCACTTGTGGGCTAGATTCCAGTTGTTCTAGACTGTGTGTATATATAGTGAACAAAATGTATACTGAATTATTCAAATGGATTAGTTCTGTGTGAATTCTTGATTAGATGGCTCTAGATCTTTACAATTTTGCCATGCTCGTGATGACTGTAAAGGGTCCTAATGGGGAGGCATTGTATAGGTGCATGTTACCTTTTTTTGAGCATCTCACAGCCTAACAATACCAGCTGCTTCTGGTTCTTGGTACTCGAGGTGCTTACGCCTTCTTGGGTGGAGAGGGATACTTTTATAAATTACTTGACTATTTTTTTGTTTTCACATTCATTTCTTCTTGGTTTGGCAGTAAAAATTAATGATGCTTTTTTTTGTACAAACGTTTGCACCTTTGTTTATTGCATTGGTTTGCTTTTCTCTTACCTGTAAATAAATACACAGCGTATCCTAAGGCTTGACCTGCCTCTAGAAGCAGGGTGTAATCTTTTTAGATTATCAGATATTTGATACATATTAGCATGTAATAATAGCTACTAAGTCTACACCTCAGTGCTGTGGGTACCAGCCTTTTCAGAACAAGTGTCATGATTGCTGCCCCTCCCTAGGTGAGGTGTGGTCTGGCTGATAGCTCTGAGCTTGTAGGGTACATGTAACAATCTATGTCAAAGCTGCTTTATCTTTTTTTAATTTCAAACATGATGCCTTTGCACAGCTGCGTTATTGCCAGCTTCTCTGGCATTGCTGGAGTCCAAACTAAGAAGCCCAGCTCATAGAATCAGAGAACCATAGAATGGTTTGGGTTGAAAGGGACCTTAAAGATCATTTGGTTCAACCCTTGTGCTGTGGGCAGGGACACTTTCATTATAGACCAGGTTGCTCAAAGCCCCATCCATCCTGGCCTTGGACATTTCCAGAGATGCGGCATCCACAACTTCCCTGGGCAACCTGTTCCAGTGCCTCACTACTACTTCCCACATTTTCCTATCAAGATTGTATTGGTCTCTCTCAGCAGCTCATGTCCAATATTCCTAAAGTATTACTGTTCACTGCAGTTTCCTTCATGACTGTTTATCTGTGTGAGGATTTAGGTGTGGGTTTCTTCATGAATAGCAGAGCAATAACTGTTCTAGTGGGTTTGGTGATCTAGCAGCTATTAGACCTACCAGGTGACTGACAAAGACTTAGAAACAAAAGTACCCATTCTACCACAGCAAGACAACTTGATGATTATGTACCTTTTTAAATTCAATTTCCCTCTATTAGTGCTGGAATTAATTCTAAGAAAGTACTTTAACCAGGTAAATCACCATGCAGCAAAGAGCTTCTCTTTCCAGTTTTTATATTTACCTAGAAAATCAGTGCTAGCTTGCTGTGTCTGTGTTGCATTGCTGGGGGATTTTATTTCATGTAATCAAACTGTTGACCAGTGAAACAGTAGCTTATTAATTAACTCTGTAGAATCTACAGGATAAGCGTGGAAGAACTGATTAGGCTGGAAGAGTTTTTGTATGGAATTCTTGCAAGGTGATCACAATTAGAGTACCCCATTTTTAGGTGTTTGTTCTTTGACAAATCAAGAGGCAGGAAGCGAGGAAGAGAGTGCTGATTTTCCATGTGTGCTGTTGTTTGCAGTGGATATCACCGTCTATCGCAATGGCTACCACGGAGATCTGAATGAGACATTTTACGTCGGAGAAGTGGATGAGGGTGCCAAGAGGCTTGTCCAGACGACCTACGAGTGCCTAATGCAAGCCATCGACGCAGGTACAACACGCCTGAAGCGCAGAGGCTTTGGTTCTCAAACGCGCTCAGAGTGGCTTGTGTTGCAGCACACAGAAGCACTGGCGTGCTGTCACCAGCAGATGAGGGGTGCTGTGCAATGCAGTGATACTTCAAGTGCCACAGTTCCGCGAGCGGTGGCTGCAACTGCTTTTTAAATGTGGGCTGATGAGGAAAATGTATTTGATGCTGAGCTGATCCACAGATGATATTGACATGGAAACAGCCTTCTTTTGACCGCTGATGAGTAAGACATCCTTGATCTGAGTAATTTAGAGAATGTAACAAGAAAAGTATGTTCTGGAAAACCCTACTTTTATAATTTGCATGGTGTTGCACAGTGAAGTGATGAGGTAAAACACTGTGTGAACACCTAAACATCTCTCTTTAGCCCTGCCAAACCCGACTGTTACTCCATACAGGTAGTTATGAGCTCTTGATTTTCTGCTGTAGGAGTGTGCCAGAGAAGAAGATCCATATCCTCCAGTACCTATAGAACTTTAATTATGTTGCTTAGTTATCACTCAGGGCAGCCACATTGAGACATACAGTGAGATAGAAAGGAGCTGAAGAATGTTATGTTCAGCTTTAGAAAACAAAACAAGAATTTCCCAAATCCCTGGAAATACTTTTATCATCTATATCTTTTGTACCCTACAGCTTCTTAAAATCCCCATTATTAATCACTTCACAGCCTCTAAAGATTGAAGTTTAAGGTGCTATATAATATTGCTTTAAACTTGCAGTTAATCAAAAGTAAATGTAAATAAAAGAAATTAAAGTGAACATAACTTAGGTTAATAATTTGGAGATAGCTAGTCAAGCTGAAAAGACAAAAATCCGTAGAAATGATATCTTGTGTATCCATTGTATGATCAAGAAAATACTGCCACGTTGAGCTGTGAAGAATACAGATTACCTGTTTATGTGGGATTACTGTTCTGAAATGAGCACTTTGTTTTTCAGAGCTAAACTGGAACAGTGTGTATCTTTGGTCCTGTACTTTTTTACAGCAAATGTTACATGTGTTGTCTCTTATCCTTGGTGTCCTGGCTTTGATGCATAAACTGTGACAGCAATTTCCCTTTGTGTTCGTTACAGTGAGATAAAAATTCTCACTATAGGTCTTTCTTACCAACTTTTTAGATGCTGTAACGTGTTTTAATGGGTTTTAGACATCGCATGTGAGTAGGAATTCTGGCAGCAAGAGTCTCAGCTGTTAAAAAGGGTCATCTCTCCCCTCTTTAAATCATCTTAATGTGTCTTGGTGTTGGACCAGCAGAGCTCTAGCTAGGAGAGCTGTATGAGAGAGAAGCAGAGGGCTCCTTGCTCCATTGAAATGAGTTGCATGTGCTGTCAGGCCCATATTTCACAGCTATTTGGCACAAACCCAACAGATTAATCTCTTCCCCACCACGTCCTTTTTTTTTTCTTTCCTTTTTTTAATTTTTGGAAAAGCATGTATATTCTAGTAATATAAGTTTCTTGTTATTTTCTGTAAATTTAACTTAGGGGTTTCAGTTGTAGTTGCTTACATTAGCAGAGAATTGAACTAAATGGTTTCTTCACATAAAGTTTTAGCTTTATGGGAACTCTGCTTAAGATGGCTTCACATAACCACATATCTGGCTTCTGAAGGAATAGAATATATTCAGGGAGTTGGAAGTGGTCTTGGAAAAGCTTGATTTTTTTGTTTTAAGTGGCTCAAGGTTGTTTTTGGTATGAATCTTCATCAGCTGAATGATGAAACATTGTTTCTTTTATGGTATTTCTACTCTCTTGTCCAAGTGCTCAAAGTGAATTTCTCACACCATTTTCACATGGTTCAAATTCTCTAACTTGTAAGGCTTCCTAAAGGGATTGTCAAAAAAGTTAAACCTGAATATAAGCATTCTTATTTGCTGTAGCGTTGTCACTGAGAATCTTGTCTAAGAGTAGAGATACCCATTTTCCCTTTATTTTTTTTTAATATTGGACCTTTGTGTGAATCTTTCACATAGTAGAGGGATAAGTGTGTATTAAAATATAGTTCATACATTCACTGCAAGAAGCACTGCAGCTCAGGGTGTGAGAGCTTACCAAGTACTTTGAAAGTCCTTTATTTTTAATTTCAAACTTTGACATCCTTTAAATGTGAGCACTTGCATCCATGAAAGAAAGAAAGTAATATTCTTGTGAAAAAGGAGTTTTCTTCTGTCTCTCTTGGGGTTTTTTTATATGAGACAGTTTCCTCCCTCTCCCATGGTATTGCACGCACTCACATACTTAGTGGATTAAGTGATTGTAGGAGGTGGCATATTGGAACAGATGGACACAGGAGCCACGAGTGCTGCAGAGATGGTGTTTGATGATTAGTTGTGTTGGAAGAAAGCTCTCTGAACTTCCACCTGTATCTCTTTAATTTTGCAGTGAAACCTGGTGTCCGGTACAGAGAACTGGGGAACATAATTCAGAAACACGCTCAAGCAAATGGATTTTCAGTGGTTCGGAGCTACTGCGGGCACGGAATCCATAAACTTTTCCATACAGCTCCTAACGTGCCACATTATGCCAGTGAGTATTCGTTCCCTTTGTGCTGTCCTGTAGACAAGAAGTGGTTTGCAAGGAATGAACCAAATTTACTTGAGCTATCAAGTTAGCATTTTGGCACTTGGGAGATAATTTTTCTTTAAACCCTGGACTGTAGCATACTTTATGAACCTGTGCCTGCACTATCTCTGCCTGCATTAAGTGTTAGTGTTCTCTCTCATCAGTACTGGGTAAGTGCTCAAAATTTTTGCCTGAATTCCCTTGGACATTCCTGTCTGACATGAATGGGCAAATGTTTCTCTCCTTAAAAGTTCTAAGCAAAAACTTACTGCCATTTACAGGTGTAAATGAAAAGCTCTTTGAATAGTATAGGTGGGTGTTGTGCCTGAATCTGGATCCTGTTTCTTTCACTTTTCTTCATTTGAGTGTTGTGATTTGGTATTTCTGGAAACTTCATCCTAGCATGTGGCAGAGGAGGAACGGACATTCCCCTAGGAGTAGTAGTTTTTCGAAATGTCCATGGCCCTGTAACAATTTTTCCAGCAAGACTAAGAAAGTATCCACAGAGGCAAAGGATGGAAGGTTGAGTTACAGTGGACAAGTAAGGGCAGGGTAAGCATCCTGAAGCAGCGGAAACGGGCTGAAGGCTTTCTCCAGTCAAACTGCACTCCTGGAGTCATGCTGTCCATCAGCTCATGTGCCTCCACATAAACATTTTTGGTGCATTTAACATCAAAAAGCTCCTCTGTTGTTGTCCTGGATGCCTTGAAATGCTCTGCTGTTTTATGTTAGCTAATGAACACAGCATTGTCACTCTGACACTACTATGACCCCAATATCCAGGGTAATGAGGGGGCAGTGCTTCTTTCATAAATGGAATCATGGGATTACTTAACCACTGTCACACTTTGACAATTTATTGGAGCTAATGGCTCAGTGCAAACAAATAAGGAGATTCCAAGCCTTCTCTGAATATCTTAAGTGCTTCTTACTTCTGTTGTTTTTTTAATGATTTTCCATGATAGAAGTGTGCAGGAATTTCTGTATTATATTTCTTCAGTGTTTTTATAGAACTAGAGTTGAAATTCTACTAGAAATTCAACTAGAGTTGTTGGAGAGAAAGCAATTAATTTTAAGATGCTTGAGTAAGTATTACAGTGTTGGAGGATAGGGAGAAGGAAAGCACTAAGGGAAATCTTAATGTAGAATTAAAAATGGACAAGTGAACAGATCTTCTCAGAAGGACTTTTCCGACTTTACTGAGTTTCTGTTGTATTCTGCTAGGAGAAGGATTCGATCATTTACTAAGACGATAAGCTTTCTTCTAACTTGAATGTTTATTTTGTTGCAGAAAACAAGGCAGTTGGAGTCATGAAGCCAGGTCATGTATTTACAATTGAACCAATGATCTGTGAAGGTGAGCAATTTAGCAGCAGAGTAAAACAGTTACTCTTGCTTGCACTTAAGTAGTGATGGAACAGGATGCTGGTTCTATCCTGTAGTGCTGATGGATTTTTTTATTTCTGTTTGGGGGACTGACACCTGCTACTTAAAAACTGGCAAGAAGTGATGCTTTCTGTCTCCAGGTGGCTGGCAGGACGAGACGTGGCCCGATGGCTGGACCGCGGTGACGAGGGATGGGAAGCGCTCGGCGCAGTTTGAGCACACGCTGCTGGTCACGGACACGGGCTGCGAGATCCTGACCCGGCGCCTGGACAGCATTCGCCCCCACTTCATGACCCAGTGATAGCCCACACTGAGCAGGTGCATCAGAACGATAAATATATATATTTTTTGCCCCTGTACTATGCATTTTTTTAAGAGTACGGAATAGAAAGATTTCACCATTTACTTTGTTCTCAGTGATTGTAGATAAGAGGAATATCTCAAAGAACCTGACCCAATGTCTGCAAAAGCAGAGAAGAATTTAAAGAATTTCCTGCTTTCCTCCTACCTACAACACTTATGCTGTACTTTCCTTTTTTCTTCAATTATCTCTTTAGCACCTTTCTTCCAATTAGACCCACAGTTGCTTCTGTTGCTGCCATGATATTAGCTAGAAAAGCGTGGGTAAGCTTTCCCACTGGGACTTGATATTTTGGGATCCAGGTTTTTTTCACCATTTCAGTGTGCCCTGTCACTCTTGGTTTGTGAATGGCACCTGAGATTTTAAGCATTTCTTATTCCAAAGACTTGCTCCTGCTTCTGCAGATACTATTCCGGGCCTTGTTTGTTTATCAGTTGAGAAGAGGGCAGAAGGGAGAAAGACATGCATGTACAAGAGCAGGCTACCTTCCATTCTGTCCCCATCTCTGCTGGTGGCTTCTGTGGTGATTGCCACTGTGGGTGGCACACTGTGTTAATGGGGGGACTTGTTTCTCTCGCTGCAGATTTGATAGTGTGGGAAATAACAAAGTCTGTCTTACATGCAGCTCCCTGGAATAAGCTACTTCTTGGTGAAGCAGTACTTGCAGGCAGCCTCCTGCTCCAAAATCTTGGTGAAGCTGATGTATCAGACTTGCCTAGGTAAAGGAATGAAACAAGAACCAAAAAGATCCCGTGATTCATGGGATCCCTACGTGTGTTAACTGTGGGCCATCTTTTAGAAGTACATCCACAGTAGCTGTGGGGGATTGGATTTGCAAGACTTACAGTGAAGTATCTCTAAACAAGCCTGAGTGTGTGAAAATGAAACACGTTCAATGCTGTATTCCTTTTCTTTTGGTAATTTTTAAACGGGTCATTTTCTCCCCCCTCAGTTGAGTGAGTTTCAGGCTTTTGGAGAGTCTTAGGGGGGCAGTATGAAAACTGATCTTCTTTTCCTCAGACAGGGTATAGAGTGGGCGGTGTTAGTATATATACCCCTTTATATTCCGTTAATGGGTCATGGTGAGCTGGAAACTGTTATGTTAAGGAGTGTGGATTGATTAAGCCTCTCTTCTCTCTACCCTTTCTTTTTCCATGCCCATTTTCCTTCCATCATCTTTGGTGTCTCTGCTGAGGGAATTTTTTTTTTCTTCTGAATTGTAATGAAAAATTTTCCAGACCCCATTGTAGACTTCATCTTACACCACTGTAATGCAAGAAATACTTAAACCAACACAGACATTAAATCATACGATCATGGGCATAAAATACACCTCTTACAAGATGTCTGGTGAATTTGTTGCCACAGACCCAGGAACATGAAGTACTGCATACCCTTGGCTCCCCTTGGCACTGCAGAATTTAGGTGGGGGAAAGGGGTTAGTGCTTCATAAAACTGGACTCATCTACTCCCAAATTTGCCAGAAAACGTCTTCTCTGCCCTGAGTGCCTCAGACCTCTGTTGCTGTAAGAGTATCACTGCGATGTTTTCATTACCTTTACTCTTACTTTTACTTATGCAGTAAAGTGACCTGAAGCGATGCACAGAGAGCGCGTGTGCGTGCGTATGCGTGTGTGTGTAGAGTTTTTTAATCAAACAGACTGTAGTACTTGAGTGGGATGACCTGCGCTGAATGAGATATGCTGAGGAGATGCCTGTCCTGGAGGTTTGCCCACCATATCCTTCACTTGAATGGTTACAATGGTCTTGCCTTTTCTATGTGTGTGTGTATGATGCGGGGGGTGGGGGGCTTCATTTTTGGTCTATAAAATAAAAGTTGCAGCTGCTTTTAACAGAAATAACTTTTTTTTTTCTTGTAATTCAAAGCCGGACATAGAATTTTCAATTACATCCAGCTTTGTTTGCAGTAGTGCAAGCACCACTGGTAGTTGCACGCACTCACTTAGAACTCACCCTTAAACCCACACATGTGCCACTTGGATGGATACCTCTTTGTTGTTGCACTGATACAAACCAAACCTAGCACATTTTTAATACAGGTAATTATGATGCTATGCATTTCCACCTATAAATTGAAATCACAGCATGATAACTGCTTTTAGTGAATTGATACTACTACAGTATTTTTAAATGAGTGGAAAGCTTAGTTAGCATCTACACCAGTTCTTCCAACATGAAGAGGGCACATCAGCCTTGAGAACAAAACTTATTAAATAAAAATATTGTTGAAAAGCTATTTTTTCACCTGTCTAGCTGTGTCTTTGCTTGAACATGACGTACTAGACTGGATGGATATTAACTATTTTTGATTCTTATTTAATTTGCTGTCCACTTAAATAAAAAATCCCAACTTAAATCTACTTTTTAATGACATTTTTAGCAATTGTATACACTTCTACCAAAACCACAGTCCTGCAATTAGTTCAGAAACAATCCCTTAATGTATTTTCCCGTTACCGTCGTGTAGGACAGTGTGGAAATTCTTCATGCTGTTTCTGCAGCTTGAGTATTTAAGGAGAGATGTGGTGGATGGCGTTCAATAAGAGGAGCAGGAGGAGAGGGGCCAACCCACATGTTTTACATGACAGCCAGCAGAGTACACGCACATTTCATGCACAGTCATTTGGTGGAAAGTTTTTGTCTACTGAAGTTCTTACCATTGTCAGGATGGTGCAGTTCAATACAGCACCTTGGTCACCAAAATTGAGGTAAAAGCTCTTGGTTTTGAGTCCCTTTGTTTGCTGAACAACTTCCAAAAAACCCTATTTCAAACATGCTCCATTCCATCAAATACTTTGCAGGACGAAGTAGTGGCTGGGAAGAAGCTGCAAGTCTGACCAAAGAGCTCTGGTATCACTACCTGCCTTTGTTGTTGGTATTACAGACTGGCTTCCCACAAACACTCTGAGATGCAGATTCTCTGAAGTAATAATGTAATGCAGACCAGGTTGTGTGGTGTTGATCCTCTGTGCAGCATAGAGAAGAGTTGTTCCAGTGGAAGTGTTTTAAATCTGTTAGATCCAGCTGGGGGGTGGTTTGCCAGGTTAGCTAGTGTTGTATGGAAGCCACCTTGAAATTATGGAGTACTCTCACTGGAACAGCTTAACAGCAAGTTTTCTGCTGCATTTTCTGGTTCAGCCAGCCTTCCTCAAGCTACAAGGTACTGAGAATCACTTCACTGCTGGGCTAAAGGGCTCACTTTCTTGGTACAAATTCAGCTTTTATTTCCTCCTGATGCTCAAAATTGAATTCTTAAAACATACACATTTGTTCTTTACTGTCTGAAACAAAGTTAGAAATGCAGTACCTCAACTATTTTCAGACTGCTCTAGGGGATATCTTTTTAGCGACAGGTGGAAAAGACCTAGTTGTCTCAGTTGTAGAGCAGTGGCTTGGGGTAATTGTTAGTGGTGAGAGGGAATTTCTTCTAATAAGATTACTGTTTGCATTCAGTGTTCTCTGTAACAATTGTTTCGACCAGGATTCTTTAAAACATGAAGCTTTTCACTTAATCAGTGTCCTTGGTTCACTGAAAAACACTGAGGTTTTATGTATCTAACTTTTCTTTTAACTGGCTAGTCTTTCGGCTTCTGCTTTGCAGTCTGTTTTCTGCTGTTACTCTGTTTTTCTGGTTGTGAGGCACTGGTTCCAGGTTTCAATACAAAAAGAACGTTATCCAGTCAGATCACTTCACCAAGAGTAAAGAAAACCTGCAATTCCGAAATGGAGACTTAACCTCTCCTCCAATAAAAAAAATCCCAGAAAATCCTGAAGCCATCATCCCACAACACTCTTTCCTGTTCATCTGCACCCCTAAAAGCAGACTTGCTCTAATAGTAGTATTTCCTGCTTCAATGGCATGATCATGTTTCTGACTAGAGGCAACAATTCCACACTGTTTTTGCAGTGTTGGCTGCAAAGTTGGTTTCATTTGCCAGTAAGTTTAAGGAAATGGGAAAATTGTCCTACTGAAGGCTTGGAGGACACCACTAGAGCAAGTGGCTAGAGGAGGCTATGCATGATCTTTACAAGAGGCCTGCCAAGGAGACAAACAGGAAATAAAGCAGAACATGCATCACCCCAGTGAACATGGGTGCCCCTGGACACTGAACTCTCTGCTCTACAGCTGGCTTCAAGGTTGAGGTGGATGCTGCAATCCACCGTACTCCTAGAATAGCCTCAGAAACGTGACAAGTTCTGGCCACTTTCTCAGCACAGTTGCAGCAAATGGATGCTGCTTCTCACCCCTGTGCTTAGCTGTGCCCTGTGCAGTGAATCCCACATCATTTGCTGTTGACTCTCCTGAACACTTCCTCTGTCACACACGCATTGTAAAATCACTAGAGGAAAACAAGTCAGACACAGCAATCACAGTCACGCTCCTAATGCTCAATAATTCCAACACTGGGTTTAGAAATAAGCTTTTATTAAGTAGATTGAGTTAGCAACTATTGAATTTGAAGAATGAGTATAGAAACAGAAGTTCCATAGTCAGGACTAAATCTGTAATGCTGTTCAGTGGTTAACAATTTTTTATTTTTTAATATGCAGAATGCTCACCCTAAAATACATGGTCTTCCTAGTCCCAGTGAGTTTTCAGTTGCTTGATTCTATCTTCTATCCAAAATTCCATTATAAAAAGGCAGTTACCATGTTGCTGGCCAATGAGAAGGTCTGCATTTGGCTCTAAAGTTTTAGGACAGTTCGAATGCTTAAAATAGAAAAGAAAATAAAATTACCAAGAGGTCCATTTTCTCCCCATCTCTCCCCTCCCTTTCATTGCTAAAACATATTTTAACTTCTGACTTTTTTAAGAATGAAGTCATGCTTATGCCTGTAATATTTATTAAAAATCCAGGATAATGCTTGTTATCTTCAGGGGTTTTTTGGTCTCTCCTCCAGTAAAATAAACTCCAAATGGATGCTTTTTCAAAGCAGGTGTCAGTTTTCAGTAGCTAGCCAAGATTGACCAGGAGCAGTAATATTTACAGGCATTCTCCCTTTTGTCTGTTTGGAAAATGTTAGGTAGCTCTCATTATATAATTAGTTTCCTAGGACATGCTCATGTATGAATAAAGCACTGAAATGATGCCGACGTTTGTAACTGGGACAGGGGATCAACTGCTGGATGAAATTTGCATAAATGCAGTGTTTCCAATTGTAACAAATGCAGTTACAGTCAACTGATTTATCCAAAATAGAATCCATATGAGCTAAATTAGGTAAAGTTAGTACTTTCTCCAAAGTTATATACAATAGATAGATAAAGATTGAGATAAATACAAGGACCGTGCTGGTTTCTGGAGGTAACGCTCATAAGTATTTGTCTACCTGCAGAGGAACCTAAATATGACTGAATATGTAATCTTCAGTCTCTTTACATTCCTTGACAGTGTCTGATCAAGAAGTGTCTTCTGTACCTTTCAGTATTGAGAACATTACCTTTTTCCTGAATGCATCAGCTCAAAAGCCTCATTAATTTTGTCAAAAGGCAGCGTGTGAGTGACAAATTCATCAACCTTGATCTTTTTGGACATGTATTCAGTCACCAGTTTGGGTACATTGTCTACACTCTTCCAGCCTGAAAGAAAGAAAGAACACATGCCTTGTTTTTTCCCTTTTCCACTCATCTCAGAAAATTAAAAATACAACCCTTACAACAGGCACTTGTCTGATCAATATGGAAAGGAACAGAGATGAGTGACATGTTTGTCCCTCCCACGGAGGTCTGGCAAAAGCACACATTATTCAAACACACACAAGTGCACAAATCTCTCACTAGCTGTTCCAGCATTCGACGTAACAGCAGCCTTCACCTAGGAAAGTATAAACAAGGCATCTCTATCAGGCCCCCTACGTATCTTTATAACCCAACCCAGTAAGTTTTGTATTGCTTCAACAAAGAGCAGTGTAATAATTCAAAGTCTGAATACTTCCATCAACTTCAGTAATTACTGAATTCCCAGAAAAATGAACTCAAATGTATTTTTGAGTTGACAGCAGAAAACAAGTATCAAGCACTTGTTACCTTTTTATTTTAAAGGTCTTTATGGCACACTGTCATGTTGGCCCCACAATTTGCTTAGCGGTTAAGCAACACAAACATGCTGATGTGAGTTCCCATCTCCCTAAAGAATAGGTCCTTTCACTGGACTAAACCTTCACTTGGTGATAAAGCAGTCTCCCTATCCCACTCCTTTAGTACTGATTAGCATAGAGATATATTCTCTCTTCAAAATATGTCATATCATACCAATGTGTTGATCTGTACCCTGTCTATAGGAATAAAAGATTTTAAAAGTCTTTATCTTAAAGTCAACACAACATTTATGAATAGTCTGTCAATAGTACATTTCTTGCACAAGCAAAACCGAGGGGTTGTGTTCTTCCCAGCTAGAGCGCATGGTAAATGATTTTTATCCCCATACCAGGAGAGAGTTACCTCCAAATGCGGTTCCTTTCCATGTCCGCCCAGTTACCAGCTGGAATGGCCGGGTGGAGATCTCCTGGCCAGCAGCAGCCACTCCAACTATCACACTGAGTCCCCAGCCTTTGTGGCAGGCTTCCAAGGCAGATCTCTTCATGGACACACAGGACAAAGCAGAGCGTTTATTGGTAAGGTTTATTCTGCCTAGACAGGTAGCACTTCCTTTCCCCCAACTAAATGAATCACCACATCAGCATTTAAGGAACCATAAATACACTGAAAATTGCATTCTATTGGTTCAGGTTCCTTATACCATAAAAGGTTCACTTTGCTCTTTTTATATCCTCTCTAGCTTTCAAAGAAGTCACTCTGAACTCCCACTGAGAGTTGGGATAAACTAACCACAGACCATATTACCGAGTTAGGAATGCTACTGTAATTCCTGAAAACCTAGCCTTACATTCAGTAATACTTCTGCATTTCCAAAGGTGAAATGAATTACTTGAGAAATTAGGGAAATACTGAGTGATCTCTTCAATTTTACTGTTCATTGCATAATATATTTTACATGAGTTTTGTTAATTTTTCAACTGTCAGCATAGAGAAACTCCGGATTTGAAAAAAAGTCTGAAAAAGGAAAAAGCATTTGTAAGTGCCATTTTCAACCCAAGATATTAGCAGCTGCTTTCATTACATAATAAGTGAGTGTAAATTGTCCTTTTTAGTCATACCAGTTATCATTACTGTTAAAAAAAATGAATCTGGCATGTTTTGTGTTAGGAAAGCAGCTGATCTTGCTATTTAGCTGAACTGGTCCCTCCCTGTACATGCTCCTGTTGGTCAAGCACTCACCATGACTCCGACATTTCCAATGCACTCAAACGAGTAGTCCACACCACCATCGGTCATCTCAACCAGCACCTCCTGGATGGGCTTCTTGGAGTCTTGGGGGCTGATGCACTCAGTAGCTCCAAACTCTTTGGCTTTGGCATACTTATCCTTGTTAATGTCGATGCCAATGATCCGGGATGCTCCTGCTATTTTGCAGCCCATAATAACCGCCAGCCCAACTCCTCCCAAACCAAACACAGCACACGTAGAGCCAGGCTCCACCTAGGAGTAAGACGGAACAGCAGAAAAAAACATCCTTTCAGGTGAGTGGGAAACGCAGGTTTAAGAGTCTGTAATAAAGGAAAAAATGGAAGCAAATGTATATGGCTATGGGATTTTATAGATAAGGGAAACTACACAGAAATTGAATCCAAAAAGCTCTTTAAGTACTAAGCTTTTCCTTTTGCCCAAAGACTCAGCTCCCATAACCTGCCCTAGACTCATGCAAACTCACCGCCTCTGTCTCACCCTGAGCTTCAGACTATCAGACTGACTTGCAGCAAATGAAGATGAACTGGGAAAGTAATTTATATATAGCTGGTATCAAAAGGGATGGAGAATATTCCACCTGAATTGCCTCCAAAGGGCAGTGGGTTCTTCTGACTCGATCTGGCCTCTGTGGGGAAGTTAGAAATTCTTCGCTAAACTTCATCAGTTGAAGAGGAAGAAGAAACACAGATTTGGTACATCACGTTTACAGCGCTAATGTGGTCCCTAAGCTGTGTGCAGCACAAGCACAGCCTGTAGGCTGCTACACCTGTACCTTGGCAGTGTTGATGGCAGCCCCATAGCCCGTGGAGATGCCACAGCCCAGCAGGCACACTTTATCCAGAGGTGCTGCAGCGTCGATCTTGGCTACGGAGATATCAGCCACCACAGTGTACTCAGAGAAGGTGCTGGTCCCCATGAAGTGGTAAATCTGCTTTCCCTTGCAGGTGAATCTGCTGGTACCATCAGGCATGACTCCTTTCCCCTGAGTAATTCTTGAGGCAAAGACAGGAAAGTGCAGTCAGAGTTTTATTCTGCAGCAAATGTTCTCACCAGACAGAATCTGCTAAGCAGCACAGAGAGGCAGCTGCATACTTGCACCTTGTATTTTGACCATTTCAATAAACCTAGGAGTTCACAGAAGTGAGATGCTAAACTCCTGAAAGTTCATGCAGTTAATTCCTCCATGGAAGCACTGAAAGAAATGGAGTTTATTGACATGTTGGCCTTCTTAGTTACCAATGCTAACTGCTTGTGCCACAGTACCACACCACTGTCTTGGCCTCCTTCAGTACCCTCCCCTTGAACAGCACCTCTCAGTTATGTCACTGGGGCTTTTTTTTGAGTTTGGGAGACTTTTTTTTCGAAATAAGAGCTACAAATTTATCTGGGAGGCAGGTCTTAAGGAAAAAAAGAGCTGTCTGTATGATTTTGTACCACTTGGAAGCTTTGGTGTTCACTCCCAACAGCTAAATTCCCTGAAGTGCTTCCCTTAAATATGGATTAAATATGGAGTCAGAGCATTTATGTTTTCAAACCTGTGGACACAAGGTAGCAGTTTGTACCTTCACATACATGAAAAGAGAGAAACAGTTTTATTTAAGGGAAGAAGAGAATTTTTAAGGAAGAGTGGAAAGAAATTGCCTAAGTGACTCTTGAAACAAATACTTTCCAGGTAATTAAACTGTGCATCAACAGATTTATTCTTCAAAGAAAACTCCTATCAATTACTTTTGATAACTACAGCAGGTTTACATTGAACAAATACTATAGTGTGTGTCAAGAAAAAGAAAGTAATACAGACCTTATCTTCTGGCACAGGTTTGTTTTAGGATTCTTACAGAACTTGCACTCTCCACACTGAGGGATATACAGAGGGATAACAGTGTCGCCTAAAGAAAAAAAACATTCTGTGTCTAGTTATTGAGTAAAGCAAGGCACTCTGAAAAAACCCCAAAGTTGCTTGATTGTCAATGTTTTCATGTGAGCTTCTGTTCACTTAAAACCTTTGCATAGTAAAAACTGCATAGTACACAGTGGTATTATAGAGTGCTAGATAAACCACTTTAACCCTGGCTGAGCAGACAGCCCATCCGAAATTCATCCTTCCAGAACAAGTAGCAATGTTACTGTAAAACCCAACAACCCCAAATCAACAGTGAACAACATGATTAAACACCTTAAGCTCTTTAATTAAACCAACAGATAAAAACTATAATTTGAAAAAACAATAAACCCCCAACCCTCTTCTAACTATACACTGATCTGATTTCAAGTAAAAAATTGGTATTCTGGGCTCTTTCAAGCTTTAAATCAAGAGCTCATTGAATAGATTAATGTTGTGTCTCACAGACCACAGGAATCTACACAGGGATACACCCCAGAATAAAACATTGTATTAACTCCTGCAATATTGACATTTCACTGGCCCAATTTGACAGTTGGCCTTCAAATAAAGTGACACTTTTAAGGAAGGCAGAAAACTTGTAAGGTATTTCTTACCCTTCTTCACTTTTGTCACTCCTTCCCCAACACTCTCTACAATTCCTGCTCCCTCATGTCCCAGGATCACAGGGAAACATCCTTCGGGATCAGCACCACTCAGAGTATAGGCATCAGTGTGACAGACAGCAGTGGCAACTATCTGTGAAGAAATACATAATCTGAGACACCCTGAGGAACAGAACAGTAGCAGATCTAAATAATTCCCTTTGGTCAGAAAGTCAGAACAATTGCCAGGTCAAAGTTCTGGCAGCATTTGGGATTATGGGCAACATACTTTCAACTCCAGGCAAGACATTTTTCCTTACTTTGAAAAAGCAGAGTCATGACAGTGCATTTTTATAACTTCCATCAACCAAAATGTAACACTGAAAGGGGTAAAAGATTACATGTGGTTTCCTATAGCTAGAAATCAGTGCTCCAAGTCATCTCAAAGTAGGTTAGCATCTCAGATTTGAAATAAATTGAGACTCAGAGGTAAAATTACCAGAGAGACCATGCAGAACTCTCAGTACTGCATAAATCCAGTCTAAGTCTTCAGCACCATGCAAAAATCCTTTCCACAGAAATAAGTTTCACATTAATGTCTACTTTTTGGCAGATATAGGCTACTGGAAAGTCCTTATGAGATCATAAACTTGGGTATAGGGAATCCAAGAGACCAATCCCAGCTCAGCAACCAGTAACTTATGGCCTGACTGAAATAAAGTCCAGCATGTTACACAGCTGCCACAAATGACAAAGTGCTGTCCTTCAAATAATATAAGGGTATTCCCAGTTCAGACATTTTGTGGGAACTTAGTCTGTAACAACTGGAATTGATCACCAAGATTAGCTATTATCCTCAGACCAGACTGTGAAGTGAGACTAGTAAAAATATAAGTATTTTTCATAAATAGAATATCTAAATACTGTAATTTTCTTCTCTGTAAAGCCAGCTGAGATACTAATGAAATAATTATATCTATTCAACATTTCTTCTGTTGGCAAACAAACTGTTCATCTTTAATACTCAGTTTCCCAAAACAGAAAACATATAGATAAGAATTGATGTAATTACCTTGATGCGAACTTCATGAGCTTTTGGTGGAGCAACCTCCACCTCCTCAATAGAGAGAGGTTTACCTGCCTCCCAGGCAACAGCAGCCTTGCATTTAATAACCTAAAAGACAACAACAACAAAAAAGAGGACATCTGTTGTATGGTTCATTTAAAATAATTCTTGTTCAGCCAAGTGAGAAAATAAAAGCAGCACTACTGGCTTTTGGAAAGAATCCCAGATCTGAAATTCATAATTTCAACACAAAGGTTTAATTGCCCCACATTTGCTTTCAGGAAGCTAAACAATAATGAGTAAGCCAAGATCTGAAATTTGGATGTCATTCTCTTACTGAGCAAAAAATATAATAAGCCTGGGAGTGCTTAGGAGACATGTTGCAGTGAAGTGAGCAACATGAATGGAAAGGTTGCATAATAAAACAGGTGGTTTAAAATCAGAGACTGCCATTCATTTCAGATAAGTTTCTTAAGCACAGAGTGGTTACAGTTAGGAAAGTTCAGAAAGGAAGCTGGAGACCCGCATCAAGCGTGGATTTCCTGTTCCTTATCAGGATGGTTTCCGAGTAGGATTCTAGCAAGGAGATGTGTGTGTGCATGCAGAGGGACCAGAGGGACTGTGCTGTAAGGCTCCTGGCAGCGAGTTCCTGAGCACTAACACCTCTGGCCACAGGGATCCCTGTTAGCAAGTCTTCCTTCACTGCTCTCAGCACCACAACAAATCCTGCTTTGCGACCACACCTAAACATCCCGGGAAACTTTTCAATCCCAACAGTGCACAGCCTGGATGAAAGAGCAGGATTTCTGGATCTGTAAACCCCATTCACAGGTACATATGCACCACTGACTGAGAAAATCAGCAGGCATTACAGCCATACAGGCTACAGCAGCTTCAGCTGCTAAAAGGATAAGCATCTGGATTACCCTTAGAAGTCGGCTTTATGAAGATGACAAGGTCTAAGCCATTGCTATTGGAAATGTAAACCAATAGAAGAAAATGACATTTTGTGTGTTCAAAATAGCTGTGGTGTTCCTGTGGAATCCCTGAAAGAGGATTAATGCAAATTCCCAAGACCAGACACACAGTCACCCAGCCTTTTTGAAATTTCACTTTTTGGAAGAAGTAACAGTTCCAAGACCACCTGTTGAGCTTGCCAGGTCTGATTCATCACCTGGGATCAAGAGAAAATAGTGGCTAGTCTATGCCTTTCTGCAGTGTTTCTGTTGTACAATAAACAGTATCAGACTTTCCCAGAGCCAATTAAAATCCTCACTGTACCTGTAATAGCAGAACTTCAGATGCTTACCTTGGCTTTAAATTGGTAAAATAAATACTACAGACGCTAAAAGCTTTGTAACAGAAAACAGGCACCTATTCCAACAGCCAGCAGGCATCTAAATTAGACAGAAACACCCCTAAGTAGAACCATGAAATCTCCTTGCCCTGCTTTCTGATACCAGGGTAAATATTACAGAAATGCACAGCATGTGCCATAGTAACTAACTGTGGAACCACAGTGTGAGCCATTTGTCATAATCTCTAAATCTACCAAAGATGTTGCCAGAAAATCTAAATTCAAGGCACAAAGTGCAAGAGGAGCCATCATTCAGTAAATCATTTACTGGTTTTCAACCCATCCGCTCATCCTCCCCTCATTAAGTCATCACTTGTTCTTGCACAGACGACTGCACATTCCTAAAATTTGATTTCCACAAGCTTAGTTAAACACAAAATTAAAGACAGGGAGGAGAAAAGAAGTCTCCTTACAGGATAAATTCTGATCATCTAAAACTAACATTACACGTTTGAAAGCACATTTTGAAATACTAATTTCTAATTCAGTTCATACAGCCACAAGGGGCCCTGGACTATTCAGAGTGGGTATCAGGAAAGCCCCATCTTCTTCTGCCCTCTAATTATTCAAAGCTTTCTGCTGTTGCTTTGCTGAAAATCTTGAGGCCAACAATTGGAAAAAACCCCAGAACACCAACTTCCAGGAGTTCTTAATTTCCTCTGTTACCATGCGAGCACTGGAGCACAGTTGTTGGGTTGCTTGTGGCTATGCAGAGGATCAGCTATCTCAGTCGGGAGGAAACCAGCTCTGGGCAGTGACAGAAGCTGCTCCAAACCCAGTGCCAGCCTGGAGCAGCCTTCGGCGTCCGGCCAAGCGCGGCCCCCAAGCCCGTGTGCAGGATTCAGAGCAGTACTGGCAGCAGCTCTGACTATCGCGCTTTTCTTAAACCAGTGCAGCAAACGTGCCAGGCAGTGGCTTTGTGAGCGGACAGGGTCCTGTTTTACCCCTTCCTTCACACCAGTTCGGTCGCACCCACCCGAAGCCCACAAGAAACCAAGCAAGCTCAAGGTCTTCTGCTTGTTCCTCGGCCGCCGCGACCCGCGGGGGCCGATGGCAGCCCGGACACCCACGGAACGCGCTCGGGGTCGGGTACCACACACGGCGGGGAGCAAACGCGTTTTCCTTCCCAGTGCCGCAAATGCTCACAGCGGGAGCCTCCCCCGTTTTTTTTTAATTGTACTCTCCGCCGCACGCCTCACACGCGTGGGGCAGGAGCGCGGAGCCGCACGGACAATCCCACCTGCGCTGCGGCGGAAGCGGCCCCGGCCCGCAGCCCCGGGCAGCCCCCGGACCCCGGCAGGGAGGGCACGGCAGGGCAGGGAGGGCTCGCCCGCCTCACCCTGCTCGGTGCGGGACCCTCCGCCCGCCCCCAGGCGACATGCCCACCGCCCGCGCCCGGCGACATTCCCACCGCGGGACGCAGCCGCTCACCCCGCTCGCCATCGCGCACGGCCGCCGGCGGAAGGGGAAGGGGAACCCGCCTCCTTCTCCACCGCCTCTCTCCCCGCCTCTCTCTCAGGGGAGGGCGAAGGAACTGGCTCCTCACTCCCTCTTTCGCCTCCCTCCCGCGCAGCGCAGGGGCGCTTTGGGTCGGTCACAAGCCCCTTTGCAGCGCTTTTATTCCCGCAGACCGCGATGCGGCGAAGGTCTCTGTGTTTCTTGAGGGCGCCCGCAGCGTTGCCTTGCGCTGTGCCTGGGTTTGTGGCTGGGTTTGTGGCTGCCGACGGCTGCACCAGCGTCTTCCATCCCGGCGGCTTTAGTCCGGCAGGCAGATGGACATGACCGTGCCTGCGAGGGAACAGGCCCACTATCCTGGCTCATGGGCCGGCTCCTGAGCACGCCAGGTTGCCCAGATCCCGTCCCAGCTAACGGGACGGCACTGCCTCCTCTGCGCCGCTCCCTGAGGCTGCAGCAGTGCCTGCCTGTGCCTGCCCCATGTGGGGAATCCCGCCCCGGCTCCATTCTGGCGCTGCTTGGTACCGCCTGTGTCTCACCTGGACACACGGGGAAGGTGACCATGTGTCCAGAGCATGTCCTTTGTGCCTGAAGCTGTTCTTGGCTGGCCAAACTGCAGTGGTGGAGGCTTTTCGGGGCGGCAGAGTGCTCCAGACTGGGCCAAGGCAGCCCCCTGCCAGGGTAGTGAAGAGATCTGCACGGGATGGAAGTTTTAACGGGGCCTCTTGTCATTCCATCTGGCAGCCTTTGAAGCAAAGGGGCTATTGCTGCAGGATGGGCTCATTCACCGGCTCATGCTGTTGTTTCATTTTCTGAAAAACCCTTGTTCTCCAGGCAGGGTAGGAAGGGTTTTTTGTAAGGTCTGCAGACATGACCATGTAAGATGAGGGGAACAGTGCTGCCGTGAGCTGTTGGGATTTTCCACCAGAGGTGCTGGTGGTTGAGGAATTGCAGGGTGTAACTAAGTGCCTCTCAGTAAGAAAGGGAATTTTTATTTTCCAGTGACATGCTAACAGAAGCTTAGCAAATACCACAGATAGACAACCGTAGGAGCATGTGGAAAATTAATAACATAAGCAACTATGGCATTTAATAAATAACGTAAAAGTAACATAACATTTAATAGCAAAACCAAAATGAGAACCTAAATCTGTAGGCTCAGGATAGCTGACACAGAGCTGGAAGGTAGTTTGGCCATTGAGGGTGCTATATGGATTTCACATATGGTGAAAGGTGTTGAGAAGGAATGAAAGAACGTGTGACCAGGCTTCTATCCTATGGCCTTCCTGAGCCTTCCCACTAGCTTCTTCAGTTTGTGTTCACTGGCCACCACTAAAACCTTGTTGAAATCAAAGCAGGCCTTGTCCATTTCCTTGGTTACATTTAGCTCTGCCAACCTCAGGTGTGAATTTCATGGTCTTGCCCACCCCTTGTTTGTCAGTGCTTCCAGAAAGCCTTCAAGCATTTTATGTTTAGCTAAACTCCACAAATGCTCTGCTTTTTTTAGTATCTTTGACATCCCGGATCTTGCAGGCACCAATTCTGGTAGACAAAGGGACAGATACATAAATCAGACCGTTTTAATGCTTATTGTCCAATTTCAGAGATTAAAGGGGTTGTTTATTTTTTCCTCTTTTCTTTCCCTTGCAGTTTTGTGATGCTGCCTCCAGTGGCGGTGTGTACTTTAGAAGCCCCTGGACACGGTAAGTGGTTTTGCAACTTTCTTTCTGTTCTCAGCACCACGCAAGTAAATCAAGTTACCACTCCATGCTCGACTGAACTATCTAGGCTTTGTCACATGTTTCAGGTTTGTGTGTATAAGTTCCTAGGTGAGGACTTCCACTGCAGCTCTGGATTTTACACTGAGTTGGTTTTGGTGTTGCTCTGGCAGGTGTTATGTGTTGATTGGGAACATCAATTCAGATTGGGAAAAGAGGAGGGCTTGGAAGCACTGTGAGCATGTGGGAGGAAGACCTGGAAATCATGTTCTTGTTTGGCAGATGTGATCTGTTTTGTGTGGCAAGTGGAGGGGAAAAGTCCAAAACAGCTAGGGATCTGTATAACCTTTTTTTCTTTTTTTCTTTTTTTTTTTTTTAATTGTACTATTGTGCCTGCCTTAGAGGCATTAATTTTTTTAGTGAGGGTTTTTCCGTACCTTAGTTTATCTTTGAAACACAAGAAGATGTGGGGCAAGAAATCACCTGTGAGTTGGCAGGGAGTGTATGCTGAATGAAGGTGCTAGCGATCTGCCAGGGTGCCCATCCCGGGGCAGGCTGAGTGCCGGTGGCAGAAGCTGGCTGTGTGCCTCCCTCAGGACGAGGAGCTGGTGGTTTGGCACTGGAACTGCTGGCTGCAACCTGGTGAACAGATTGGCAAGGCACAGGGAGGCTGGAGCAGACTGACAAGTCTACCCCGAGGCAAAACTGAAATGCATTCATACAAATGTTGCCTGATTTGTTTTCCCCAAGCAGATATGGTCCTAGATTGACCCACAGGTAATTTTCCTCCTATTAATACTATAACTTTTCTGAATAAAACCAGTAGTTTTGATAGAAATATTTCACTAGAGCAACCCTGTTAAAGCTGGGATAACCTGTGCATTAGTTACAGCAGTGGATGCTTGAGTGTAGCTCTTTCTGGGGCAGTGCTCTCAAAACCATCCTTTTGAATTCTGATTTAAGTTTCCTACATTTTCATGTGAAATACTGGAGGATAATACTTGCACAGCCTTAAAAAAAAGCTAGAAATTCAATTTATTTTTATAAAGTATAAGTGCAGCTGGTTCAAAAATGTAAATATTTTAAAAAATCAAAATTCTTTTAATTTAGAATTACAGAATCGTTTAGGTTGGAAAAAACCACTGAGATCATTGAGTCCAACCTTTGACCAAACACTACTGTGTCAACAGACCATGGCACTGAGAGCCATGTCCAGTCTTTTGTTAAACGCCTCCAGGGATGGTGACTCCACCACCTCCCTGGGCAATCCATTCCAAAGTTTAATCACTCCTACTGTGAAGAAATTCCTTCTAATGTCCAACCTAAACCTGCCCTGATGCAGCTTGAGACTATGTCCAAAAATGTTCAAAGCTGGTTGGTATTTCTTTGGATAATTCTTAGGTAATTAAAATATTCTGGTTTTGTAAATATAAATTTAAAATATTGTCCAGTAATTAAAGAAGTGATTGGTTCCAAAGGAAAAACGTTAGGAATAATTTCACTAATTAATCCTAGTATAATTCTAAAGTATATACTAGAGTAAAATAATTTTTCAAAAGAATTTTGATATGTTCAAAATAAGTGTGAAAGTGACCATGACAGTTTTGCAGTAGAGACACAAGAAGCTGAAATACTGCAAGATTTTTAATATTTTAGATATGGAAATAAGTAATTTGGGGAGTTGTGTGATTAAATATTCTCAGGTATCTGCATTCACTGAAAACCAGATAAAATACAAACAGCTGATCTAATATGTGCTGATTTTAATATGTTAGTATTAAACTAATTCTGCAAGGGAAATTTGAAAGATGAAGGAAAGGGGAAAAGGTTATGTTGGCACCTCCTTCTTTGGCAGCATTTTCTTCTGGTTTCTTTAAATGTCTTTGCTTTCAAATGTACTTTGGCCAGGTGTGAAACAAGTGATGTTTTAGGAATCGAGCAGAATTTGAGGAGCTCTCTAATTGTCTGCTGAAATTTGAAGTCCTGCCCAGTTAGTGATTGTTGTCAAAGGGGCAGGAGGATCTCCAGGATCCAAGGCAGCATGCCCAGAGAGCAGGGACAGGTGACCACCAGGTGGCCCTGCTATAGTGGAGAGCTCCTCAGTACTCAGAAAGGCTTACGCAATTTTTCACGTAGCAGCAGTTCAAAATAATTGGTAAAGTGCAAGTTACAGTTGACTTAAGGCAGAGGTTTTTATAGTGATCAAACTTTTTTTCATCTAGGTTTAGATTTTTTCCAAAAAGGAATATTACTTTTTGTCCCAATCCCACACAGATTCGTTTATGTGTTTATATTTATTAGACAGATACTTGGCAATTTCAGTACTTTTTTTGAGACTTGTCACTTGTATAAAATTAAGACTGTGCAGATGCATGTGCAGTATTACGGAAACATTGTTTATTGGAAGGAACTTCTTGTAGTTTTCTTAGCAGGAAAGTGCTAGAACTCAATTAATTAATGTTTATGAAATTATTTTGGTGTTAACCCATTACTGGCAGACTTATTGTCTTATGTTTAAAAAGTAGTTAAGAGAATTGTAGCTAAGTTTTATATCTTGGCAGAGAGATATGTGCAGAAGTTACTAAAAATTGGCAGACAGGATGGGATTTGTTTACCTTTGATAACTCCTTTGTGTACTCACGATATTCTGTGTAATTGCTGATTGTGCTGAGGGGTTTCCAGAAGTTCAAAGGGCTGTGGGGCTGGGATAAGCGTTGCTCAAAAGAGGTCAAAAGGCATCAGAGTGTTATGGGTCCAATGTTCAGCACTGAAAGAAGGATCCGTTAGAGCAGAATGAACATCTTGGGGTGACAATCCTGTTCCTTGGGGAAGATTTTTCAGAGTTGTACTGTAATATTCTGTGGTGCTGGAAATATATTAAAAGTACAACAGCATTTGCCAAAATGAAACCATATCTGTGTATGTACGTGTAAGTGTTACATCACAATAAGAAAGCTATCTACTGCTTTATATAATATGCTTCAAAGCAACAGCAGCAGCTGCAGGGGTGGTTTCCCTCCTGGGCTTTGGTTGAAGCTGCAGCATTCACCCAGCTGGGATGGGGCTGGAGAGGAGTGGGCACAGCTCTCTGAGGTGGGTGAAGGTGGGAGGCAGCAGCAGTGGAGGGGCAAAGGCTGTCGGTCATTGCTGAGACCAAGGGTGTGGTTGAAGGGCCTTTGGTGTGAGGGGGAGCTCCTCCTGTCCTGTGGGACCTCTGTTGATTGAATGCACCCCATGGGATGAGCTGGACTGAAAACCTTTATTAGTAAA
>VYZT01043384.1:0-15543 GCA_013400735.1 Pomatostomus ruficeps
TTTTATTATAATATAATACTATTATAATTTATTATAATATAATAAATCTCAATTCAAATTGGAGCACATTTGGAGCCAAGGGACCTTTTTCACTTACGGACATAAGTATCAATTTCGTTGTCTTTATAAGGCAGAATCAGAGCATACCAAAAACCTATTTGGATCTTTGCAGACCATTATTAAGTAAATATGGCAGCACATGTATTTACTAGCACACACTTGCATTACTTATTTATACATGACCAGCTGATTCTAAAGAAGAAATGAAAACTCATTCCTAAGCAGCTCAGGAAATTATTAGGTTCTTGTAGAACTGGCATGTTACTGCTTAATTTTTAAGTTCTATATGACAGAAAAATATTCATGCCAACATTTAATAATCAGACAAAACTTACTTTGTGTTGCATGTATTCTTGATATTCTAAATTATATTTTTTTAAAAGATCTCTTTTCAGTTCGTCTGTCCGTGGAAATGCAACCTCCTTCAATTTCTTTGAGGTGGGATGGGAGAAAAAGATAGGTAAGTTTACTTCTCACTTTTTTAAGGAGCCACCTGGAAAACAAACTCAGCTGCAACACAGGTTTTTTAAAAACACAAAATAGAAAAAACCTCGCTCTTTTCCCAGGGAGAAAAAAAAAACCAAAAGAGGAAATACACACTAAATCATCAGCTTATGAAACTTCTATAGTACATTGATTTCAATAAAGATATATTGATTTATATTAGCGAAAGGTGTGACATGGCTACTTCTTATCTCAAGGAAAGATTAGTCCTTTTAGTAGCAGTCTGTTATCTCTGTTTTGTTTAATACGTGTTTGATGACTAACGCTTTTGTTGTAGGTGTAATTTGTAAAAAAAACGCTAAGGCCAACTTATCGATTTCAGGAAGGATCACTGCATTTTTCTCTGGAACTTCCCAGTCAGAAATATGTCTGAATATGCCCATTTCCAAGTGGGGGAAAAAAAAGAAAGAAAGAAAAAGTTTCTTTGAAGAGACAGTTATACTCGTAGCTTTCTGTCACAGGCCTGGCAAAAGAACATTGCTTATAAAACAAAACCGATGCCCAACGTTTTCTGCTGGTGTGAGGGCTGCTACAAAGTAATTCAGAGGCTGTAGGCAAGGGAGGGAAAGAGACCATGTGTTTAATCCTACTGAGTGCCACAGGGGGAAGCAATGTTGATGCCCTTTCTCAATAGGAATGTTTTCCTACATTGTGGACCACAGTTGGAACCTTGCCAGGAAGTGTCTTGGTTTTGAGTAAAACATTCCATTTAACAGCAGAGAAAGCATGAAACTATGGGAGCACGGAGCAAGAGCCACTCATGGTCATACTAGCAATTCTCACTGGGTAATTCCAGCTGTTTTAAGTTCAGTACAAAGCTATATATAAAATTTATTTAAAATTTACTTTCTAGACAGGAAAAAAACAAAGTAAAACTATTCTGTATAGAAGTGGAGGGAAAAAAATCTAGTAAAAATGAAGTAAACACATATTTGGTAATAAAGAAAAAAATATACTTTACATATTTAGCAGAGTAAGCAAATACTGCACAGACATCAGTAATGCCACACATTTCTCCTTCTGTTTGCAATTATTGGGTTGGACCATTATCCATTCTCATAATTGGGACCAGAATCAAATTAAGTACTGTTAACATAGTGCATTTTTAATATGCAAACTTTCAGAAATAGATGAACCTGAACTTCCAACAACCTACCAACTAACTCAGAGACCATTCTCATTCACTTTTTAGATAAATAATTTAATTTCCAAAATAAAACATGAATGAGTAGTGGAGAAGGGTATCAGAAATTGAAGCTGCGATGTTCGCCATGGACTATGTGTGCTCTGGGGAAAAAGAAGTGGTGGGAAAAATGGAGAGATTTTCTGCAAAATAGTTCTTAAAGAATCAGGAAACCATAACCCTACCTTAATAATATCTTGTTTTTCTGGTACTGCACATTGGTGATAGTCTCGGTGACTGGGCAGCTTTTCTACAAACAACCTAGAAAATGAAACATGCAAGTTTTTGCCTTAGTCATCAGAGGAATATCCATAATAGATTTCATGTTGGCAGAAAAATCAGTTTCACATAACTGTTAACACTGAACACTGAATTCCAGATGACTTGGACCAGGGTTCTACACATGTTTAAAGACATTATGGTATGGACCTGTATGGGACACACAAAATATGGACAGGAGATTATTTTCCATGTCTGATACATTTTGGTTTTCATTAGTACTGGATTAGGTTAAAAAAAGGACTAACTAGCAGCCAGCATCTGAAAATATCCCTCAAAAACACCCTCCACTTTAGCCAGTGTTAATAAATCCTGCTTCTACTCTCTTTATCTGTCCTTAGCCAAAATACTGACTCTTAAATGAAAGACAAGAACGCAGCACTGACTATTTTTACAGCAGGTATTTTTACCAGATCAAGCTGCACAGCTAACTGGAGTATTATCAACCTACCCAAAAGAGAAATTATAGCAACCCGCAGCTGCCAACGGTTTGGAATACACAGCTGCTATTGTTCTTTCAGCAATTTGCACAATATTCACCTCCAGACCCTCTTTTTGTAGAGACAGATACATTTAAAATCAAGTGGGCTAAGAAAGGTTTGGTCTAGTTTTCAGAGTATGAGGAAAATAATGAGGGAGGAAGGATGTCTCCTATTATAAAATTTTTAAGATATGCACGTTAAAAAAAACCTTTCAGAATAATAAAACAAACCAATCAATCCTACAGCAAAACCAGGTAGGTTAAAAGTTTAGAACTGCCACTGATATATTTTACAGCTGTCTGTTTTGAGAATTGCAATGAAAGCTGGCCAGATTTGTTCTTTTGTGGTGGGGAGAACAATCATACAATGAACATACATTATAGATTTTGCATTTATTCCTGTAAGAAACAATAAATTATACTTAATCCTTTTGGGAGGGAAAAAAAGTAAAAAGGAAGCAAGAAAACATTTTTTCTGATGCTTTTTAAGTGCTGTGCATTACTATAATCCTTAAGATCAGCAGATGCTCACAGGGCATAACTACTAAAGGCTTAAAAATCTTATTTAAACATTGCTTTTTAAGTAAAAAAATGTATTTAACCAACATGCTGACATACACAGAGTAATCTGTGGGCAACAGTGCTCATGGTATGGCCTGGCAGAATAAACTCAAATCTCTGTATGTCAGGTTAATTCATGCCTGGCAGTTCACACCTGGATAGGACAACCACATGAAAAAGTGAGAGGAAGTTTCAACAAAGCCCATGCTTAGTGTGAATGATCTCCAGAGAACAAAGCTGTTCTGCAAGGACACACCAAGCAAGTTGCTCCTTATCTAAAGGGGTTCTCCCTCCAGCTCTCTGTTCCAGTTTACTCAGAATTATAAGCTATAATGATGACACCTGGTTTCTTACGTTATGAACTTGTTATAAAACACAAAAGCGTTCTCCAGGTTTCCCTCCTCCATATACACTGACGCCATTCGCTCCATCTCCACTCCAGATCTGAAGTAGCGCCGTGGAGTGATGTCCTCATTGATTGTGATATTGCTGCCAAGCTTGCTTAAGGCACGTACTCTCTCCTCTGGGGTCACAGAGATGTCTGTGTGGTCAGGAATAGCTACAAGCTTTTTCTGAAAAAGAACAGTCTGATTAGCAAAGAGAATATTCCGTTTCACTTTCAGTAAGTGATGTCAGCCAAGAAGCTCAAGGGAAATCTTCAGCTAGTTTTTTCTCAAAATAGGCATTGGTTTCTCCACCTCTAGCCACAGCTGAAACATTCCAACATGTTTCTCAATTGCACGTAAATTGTGATCAAAAAGAAAAAGTGATCTTATTCCCCACCAAAACAATGACAACAAAAAGATAAAATCAGGAAAATCCCTGCAGGAAAATTAAAAAAGTAAATTGCTGTAGAAATTACCAAAGGCAATATAAAGTGTGTCCTCTTTAGAAGCCCCCACACATGAATTCTACAAGGCTTTGTCTTAAGTTACTGAAACAATTTGATGGATGTCCTGAATACTCAGACTCCTATTACATGATGTATAGCATTTGACTGCTAGAAATAATTCAGGTAACAAAGAGCAATAAGCTCTTCCAGTCAGCCAACAGTTTGTTTCAAATCTTCATTTCCAGTTTTAAATGAGGCAGTTAAAGGCTGAGAAGTTAGAACTAATTACTGAAGAAGAACCATAGCTGTTTATTATGGTCATTACCTTCCTGTTAAGTAATAAATAAATAAATAAATAAATAAATAAATAAATAAATAAATAAATAATCGGCTACTGCAAGTTGTTTCCTCTTACTTTGATGAAATTTTTTACTTTTTCTATTCAAAATGCTCATTTCAACTTCTTAAAAACCTGATTGCTGAGACCCCATAAATCACACATGTAGAAATATAATAAATTCCAACAAAGCCATCGGGCAGAACATGGGAAAAATGTGGCAGCATGCAGGAAGAGACCCCTGGAGCTGAGAGCCACCACTGCTAAACAGCTTTCTTGAACTGTTTCCTAATTGAAAGAGAAGCTGCTCAGCCATTGAAGCACTTCTTTGTAATACATACCAGTGAGCTGACAGTGAATGGTTGCTCCATGTTGTCTGCCTGCAAGCCAAGGAGATTGCTCTTTTCCTCCAAAGTCTCCATCTGACTTAAAAGGGCAGTATCAATCCAGAGCTAAGTATTTGCCACCAGATGTCTCAGGGTTTAATAGCCCAAGGGAAACTGGAATATAGATATGCTGATTGTGGTCATGTGCTGGAAAAAATAAGTCATTCAGATTAGAAATATATTCAAATGTCACGTAACTTTGCATGCCAGCACCCAGTCATTACTTTGGTGGCACAGTACTTACATATTTAATAATAACTTAAAATTTACCAGGCATCTAGAATTTAAATTGGAAATGCGTAAGGACTTACAGGGCAGTTGTGGACTAGCTGGGCTATACTAATGTTATTTCAGTGGATTTGAACACAATAAATTATTTTTAAAAATTTTACGGCAGCTTAAAAACCCCCTAACTTTCAAGCATTAAGTGAAAAACTCAGAAATCTGAGGACTAATCAAAGAATCTGTGTTTCCTTAAGCATATATTTTGACAAACACATTTAAAAACACTACAAATCTGATATCTTTATTTCATGCTAAGCCTATAATTAAAAATAAAACTTTACAAACTTACATCAGTAATATAAAGCAGAAAAAATACTTCAAACACCATGTGTTCCACCTGCACAGCTTGCTGATTTCAACACTCAAAATACAATGAACTCTATGAGTCAACTGATAAAAATTCCTCCTTGCACAGCTTTGAACAAGTAAAGAGAAAAATGTAGATGTTGTGGTCATCAAAAAAAACCCCCCCAAATGGAAACTAAACCAAAACCAGAAAACCCAATTCTGAGAGAGGAATGAAATACTTAAATTACAGAGGAAATGTGAAAATTCAGTTTCTAATGTGTTTTTTCACTTCAGTGCACTCAATCTAAACAGATTTGATCCTGCATGTCAAAGGCACTCTATATATTGCAATAAAACTTGCTTATGCTTTTGTAAAAGCATAGAGTGGGTTCAGCAAAGATATTTTCTCCACACCCCTCTCTGCAGAGGCCAGAGGACTCTGGGTTAAAGAAAACAACTTTAATGTGTTTTTAGCTGGCTGTATTTCTCAAGTATTGATTTTTGTGTTTGTGTCTTTCTCATTTTTCTTCCAAAAAGTAACACTATTTATTAGATCAGTCCTTAATTTTAGCCATTAGTGCAAATCAATTTCAAGACCTGCTTTTTGCAAATTAAGATATTCAAACTGCTTGCATAATTTGTAACCAAAAAAATGAGCATAGTTTATACATCCAAGAAAGCAACCTTAGTTGTGGTTGCAGTGCTAATAAAAACAGTTCTCTAAACAATTTAATTTTATGTACATGGAGCTCTGGTGTAAATGATCAGCTTGGCAGGAAAGCCTATTCATTGCCTATTCACAAACTGTAGAAATGCCCCATGGGACAACGATAATGAAATATTTTTGCTTTAGCCTACTCCAAGAAACATTCTGCTTTAGGGTTAGTTCCACGATAAACCCTTCTTCAGCTGAAGCACCATAGAGCTGGGAGACTGTGAAAGGAGAGAGCTAAAAGCTTGGCCAATGCACAGCTTGTGTCATACTTCTGCCCATGCAGCCCAGATTCTAAGCAGGAATAAAATCTTCAATGAGAGACTTTGCATTCTTATGCTTTGTCGAACTCAGGAACAAAAAACAAAAACCAAACCAGCCAACAAAAGAAAAAAGCAGCAAAAAAGCATATGTTTTACAAATATTTATCCGTTCACTTATCCATCACTTGTGAATTTTTTATTTCCCCTAGAAGCATCTGGGACATCTACAATATTGAATGGAAGAAAGGATTTGGTCTAAAGTATGCATCCGAGCATAACAAACTGCAAAATGTTCTAGTCACTCAATGTATATTTTAAAAAAAAGTTCAAAAGTAAAGGTGCAGAAATGCATTTCTCTTCAATTTCTTATTTCATTTAGCAGCTTCTGGCAAGAAAGCTTTTCTGTAGCAGCTTTTCATTCTGCTTTTCAAGGCTTTCTCCCTTAACAGACCTTCTGCAAAGCCTAGAGAGGAAATGGACATTTAGGACAATGCTCTTGAGATGCTTCCAACTGAAGACATGGAATATGGATGGAATGCTTTTTCAACTGTTACCAGTCCTTGGACACCTTTCAATCTAGCTTGTAGGGAAGTGCAAAAAAGTTAGTGGAGCAAGTGGCAAATACAAGAACCACTAGTTAGAGGTTTGGTTTGTTTTTTGGGGTGAGTACTCCCAAAGAGGTCTTTGTTAGAGAAGCCTATGATATTCCCCAGTCAAAATCATCTTGGAAATGGCACAGGAAGACATCATGGAACCCTTTACTTGCAAATATCTCTCAACTTGACTGGCTCTAAGAATATTAAAGTTATAAGCATAAGTTAATTCAGTGAACTTTTAACCTAAAAAAACATTAGTAATAATAATTTTTAATTATTTAAAAATAATAATTTTTAAAATACCAGGTATTTTAAAGAGGAGACATCTGGTAATAGCAGAAACTCACACTTCCTCAAAATTGTGTCAGAGCCTGGAAAGGATGAAGAAGCTCTGCAAAAAACATGACATGTCACAGTGCAAGAGCTTAGCAGAAAAATGATTGCAAATAAAAGAAGAATCTGACTTTTTAAATTTAGCTTCAGGAACACACTAAAAATGAGACAGTGTAAATAAAGAAGAAATACTAAGATGAATTTGTATCCCTTTTACAAAAATGTCATATAAGATTCAAATATATTCACTATTACAGGCGGCAGTGTAACTTCAGAAAAAAGAAATCTAACAAAGAATGTGGGCTGACTTATGACTGCAGTCCAATATATTATCCTTAACACGTGGACACACTGGCAGAATTATGAATTATTAAAATGCAGAAAGTTAAGCTTTACTAAAAACACCACCAGAGGCATGTCTGCCAGCTGCCAGGAATGCCTCTGTGCATAATGTTCCTCATGGCACGGCTTCACAGTCACCTTCAGCTGCTTGAAGGGCACAGCACTGCCCAGGGACTCCCCTCACCCTCATCCTCATCCTCCTTCTTTGTGCTCCCACTTTGTTGGCTACACTGACTTCAAGGCAAGTTTTAGCTGATCCCAACTAAAATTAAATGGACTGCTAAAATTAAATACTTCCTTTTCAAAATCAAAATGCGAAGGAGCAGGCAGGACGATGAAGCCAGCAAAGCAGACAGATTTGTCCCTTTCTGAGGCAGGGCTGTCCTAGATTGATATGAGCTGGCTTTAAAAAGGCACCCGAAGACCTTGTATAGTGCCTACAAAAATTGCTCAGTCCTGACAAGTGACTCTTTGTTTTCTGGAAATAAACTTATACTTCACTTTAGAAGAGCAAAAATAAATTCAAACACCAAATCCCTCTGTATAGCTGAAACTAATTATACTCAAATATACAAAATAGTTATGCTAATACAGTGAACTACACTCCAACCTCAACCACAGGGGATAAATACCAATGCTAGCTTGGAGCTGTCTTAGTCTATTAGTCTCTAAAGTGCTCTAAATTCTAAGAGAAAAGAAGCATTTTTCTCCTTTACTATTTCAGGCATTCCAGTTAACTTAGATGGACTTAGGTAATATTTGTTTGAGATGAAATGCCAGGACATTTAGCATTCAAATCAAGTTTTTATTTGTAATTATGAGTTTTATGATAATCATTACCAGAATATAATAATTTAACATCTATTCAATGGTTAAGAAACTTCCCTTGATTTCATTGAGAATAACACTTCTCACCAAATCCCATTTCCTCCTCAAAAAGCATTTATTTTCCTTTATGTTCCATGCTATGTATTAATCTTGAAAAATTCAGATTTATTGAATCAAAGCCCTTTAGCCACAGAAAATTGAGCAAAATCAGAAGATCAGCATTTTAAATGGCATTGAAAGTCATTCTTTCTGTTCAGGCTGGTAAACATGGTACCAAGTATCAGGGAAATGAAAAGCAGAGAGAGCAATTTTAAGTGAAAGTATATGCAAAGAATAGCACATGAAGACAGAACAAGCATGTCAAGCACCTCAGGAACAGGCTCGAAAGACAGAGGTGGTGTGAGAAGATCTGGGAATGCATGCACAACCAAACCCTTCTGAGAGCTGTCATATCACAATTCCCCACAAACTCTCCGAGGCCCTCACAGTTTGCTGCATGCTGGCCTTTCAAACAATTGCCAGGCTGGCTGGCTGTGGACAAACGAGGCAGCTCCTGTGCTCAGGGCTGACAGGCACAGCCCTGCTGACCTCCCACCTTACAGAAGTGTGGTGTGACACTGAGAGGTGACACGCACGGCTGCACAGCCAGGCTGTGGCAGCTCCAGCGCAGCCCGAGCTGTTGGGGTTCCACAGCTGGCGTTTGCAAGGCCTCCAGTGCAGCCAGGGCACGGCCAGGGCATGAGGAGCATGTCCCCATGCCTTGGGACAGACCCTGATGGATGGATGTCCTCCCCTGACACAGCCTGACTCTGTGAGAGGGCTGTCCCAGCCAAGCCAAGCGAGACCATGCTCTGCCCAAGGCTGCATGCAGGGACTGTGGCACCCAGTGGAGCTGTGCTGCTCCAGCTCCCCGGAGGAGACACAGACACAAAGAGGAGCTCAGGGTGTCAGCACCTCCCAGAAACTGACTGCAGAGCGCCAGGATTGAGTTCCAACTCCTTGTCATCATCTGGAGACTGCCTTTCCCCCTTCAGTTCTTCAGAAAATGTTTTAAAATGTTGAATGAGCTTTTCACATTTTTAAACAAGTTTATTTGTTTAAAAATATAAAAAGCTCATTCAAGTAACTTCAATAAATATTTGTTAAATACAGAGTTTTCACTTTGTAACATTAGTTACTTTGAAACATTAGTTTCCTCTTTGTAACATATTTTTTAAATTCCAAGGGAAGTAATCATAACACTGACTTCACTGCTGTCAGCAACATTTATCAATATTTTGACTATTGGTCTTACTAAAAAAAGCCTCATTAAAGAGATCGCTGGCAAAATTTTCCAAAGCAATTTCTTCATTCAAGATTCGGTTCTGTTAAGAATAATTTATGCAATTATTTATTCTCTGCATATTTTTAATAGTGGGTTATTTCAGTAATACTTATCTTTTTGTTTGATATTTTCATGGAATATAAAGCCTAGATGAGGTTCCCATCAAAATCATTCACTTCAGTCCACTGGGATCAGGATTCTTACAGTATATCTAGAAATATTTGCTAATATAGAAGATAAATGTGGCATAGTTCTACTTTTTGCAAACTACTCTTGAGAGAACAGTTCTGCAACCATCCCATGACAAGAAAAAGCTTACTTTAATAATGCAATGAGAAGTTAACACAGTCATACTTCATGTTACTATACTAGGAAGCGTGATGATTACAGAATCCTAGAATAAAGATGCATCTCAAACCATAAGGAGGTCAGTTCTCACTAAAATAGCCAAATTAGCAAGTGCAAATAGCACCTTTCAATTACCCATAATGGAACTAAGTTGTCTCAGCAAACTTTAAATAGGGCACACCACCGATTCCCAGACGAAGGTAAAGGACCATTTCATGCCAATAAGTCACCCATAAAGCAGATACTTAAATTTCTGTACTTGGAAGTGGATATTTAAGTGAGTTTGGTGAAAAATACCTTAGAAATAAAGGCACCTATCTCATTCAGCTGTTTTTGAAATGCTAGGCCATGTATTGGCACAGCACATAATCATTTATACACACACACTTGGGTTTGCTATATAAATATGCTAAATACCAGCCTAAATAGCAAACTGCCTTCTGTTAGTTCTCTCCAAAAAGAAACAGCATGTTCATCTGTCAACATGCTTTTTGCAACGAGCGCTCATCATCACAGCAAGTGATTCAGCTGGTATAGTAAGTAGTCTCTTCTGGAAAAAAAACAACAAAACACTGAATGTCATAGCAAGATCATTCTCTTGTGCAGAGGAAATACCCAATCAACAAAACCCGACAGAATGGTCTTTCAATAAAAGGAAGCTTTGCGAGGAGCCAGTTCCCGAAAACCCTGAGCCTTCCAATGGAGAAGTTGCTCTTTACAGTAGGAGCTGCTAAGCTGAGCTCTAGAAAAGCCCGTTTCAGTAACAGTTCATAGTTGAACGCTGCTTCTTAGCTCCATGGCTCCATCAAAACAGCAGTGCCAAGACTTCCTCTCAAGCTCCACTAACTCCCAGAAGCAGCTGCTGGGCTATACAATCACCTCTCCTAGAAGCAGGTCAAGAACATTTCCCCTTTGTCACTGGTGAAGGACCAGTGGCTCCCAGCACACCGCCCAGAGGCCTCTCTGCAAACTGTGTCAGTGGCATAGAGACATCAGCACCTTCACCTGCGGGTGCTGAGACGGAGCAATCACGTGCAGGGAAGATCCTCCGTGTACAGATCTGCCAAACCCAAGCCTTGCTCATATGCTTAGGCCACTCAGTGCTGTATCTTACATCACAAAACTGAGCTTTATTTTCATCTAAAAAAAGAGTGGGTGACACAACGGTCTGTTTTCCCACAGTTAAAAACAAGTTTGAATAATTATCTGAAGACTGTTGGAGTTGTTCTGCAAATGTTTGGACTGCTGCAATTAGTCAGCATAGTTACTTGAATATCACTGACTACCTGTTTTCTAGGGACATCATTCCTCTTGGCACAGAAACAAACATTACTACATCAAGAAACTACATTAAAAAAATTAGACTGCTACTGAGTCTGCTAAGACTCTGATAAACCACTGGATTATCCAGATAATGTCCAACATGGCATGTGCAAGAACCTGACTTTTACTCCCTGTAGAGTATGTGAATGCAGAGCCTACAGGCTTCTCTCTCCTATTGCTTCAAATCACAGAGGAGGACATCTCTGACTGTCAACTCTTTTCTCATTCATTTTTATGCAGGCTGTTGTGAAATCAACATCTAGTATGGTTGTGCTACCATGACATAACCCTATGCATTTGAGTTGTACACACCGACAATGGCTTGCTACCAGATTTATTAATATGCTCTTTCTACAAAAATATTAGTGACTTTTAAGAGAACGTCCTGAAAAATGAACTGGAAATATTGAACATTCAAATGTGCATTCATGAACTGACAGTTCTTTCTCTTGTGGTTTCTTGTGTGAAAACAAAACACAATCCCTCCTTCCTGCTCCATTCTTTAGTGACATCATTCAGTTTCAGCAAAAAAGCATCTTTAACACAATGGATAAACATCATCCATGGTAGAATGCCTTGGATTACAAGCAAAAACCTTCTTAGGCAGTCAGTGAAATACACTTAGGCAACACAGAACAACATCTTTCCAGTGACCCACTAAAAGGATGTTCTAGACATGGTGTAGAAAAACAGTGCCATTTCCTTTCTTTGGGAAATCCACAAAAATCTCCCAACAAAATTGCAGCAGGGCAAGAAAGCCAGAAGAGGACAGAAATACAAGAGATGTTGTTATACAATTTTTTCTTTGATGATTCAACTGAAATACTGAAAAAAAGGAGATACTTGCAATCCATAACATCATTGATAAATCTAACTTCCACCAAGACAAGAAGCTGTGTTGCTAAGGGAAACAAACGAGAGGCTAAAATCAGCACAGAGGCCAGCAACTTCATGGACTTCCAAGAAACAAAGAAAGCATGATTCCTTGCAGAGCCTTAGCTTTCACGAATTTTTTCTATTTGTATCCCTATTTCTCTCAGGGGCAAGGTCCTACTAGGTTAGAGGGGTTAAGAATCTTCTGGTTCTTCCTGTAAAATGCAATGATTCTTTTTTCTGGCAAAATATATCCTACCTAATTTTAGAACACTTTCAGACTCCATAGCATCTAATAAGGACGCTTTTTAATTGAGTAACTGGGTGCAACAATCAATTTCTGTTTCTATCTGATGACAAATTCTTATGCCGTCTTACTTTCTATGGCTCAAAATATAGGGGACAAAATAAAGGAGAATCAAATTTATTTGACATTTCTGACATACAAATTCACAGTGTATCTGAAGACTGTTAAATTGCCTATAAAGAATGAAGCTTGTCTTTTGGCCTCAAATCTAGAAAAAATAATTTGAGGCTTTAGTTCCAAGGATTCTGGCTGTTTTGTACACAAATGGTTAAGTAAGCAAAGGTCAGGTAAGAAATGGATAATGAGATTACCTACCTGAGGATGAAATGTGATCAATCAAAATGAATAACTACCATTTAATCTGGCATGTTTCTGTAGTACAATGCTTATATAAAAATAATACATTATACATATAATCAACGTTAGTTGATTTCATAAGGAAATCTTTGACCCCCTACCCTATTCTAGATGATTCAGGATGTAGTATGCTAAGAGAAAAAAAACCCAACAAAACAAACAAAAAGAAACAACAACAACAACAAAACCAACAGGAAAAACAACAGGAATGTCTTAGGAATGTCTGGCTCTAGGAGAAGAATTCTGTGAGCTTTAGACTGCTTGTTCTACTTGGATAGTTACAATATTTAATTTCTCTTATGTAAGTTTCTAAGATCGACAGTGGTAAGCACATGTTTCATAGCAGCACTGGCTGTAACACAGTCAGCTCACAGGGCTGCTTGACAGTCAGCTGAATTATCCAGAATATCAAAGCTGAGCACAATGATTCCTGGTTAACATTTTGTACCCTTGCAGGCCAACAGGCTATTCATCCCAGTGAAGCTATGCACAGACTACCTCTGAGCCTTTCAAATTATTTGGTTTTCCCCTCAGGATGAGTCCATTGGTCTTTGCAGCCTATACAAGCTCCTTTTTATACCAGCCTAGAGCAGTAGATATCTCTGAAGGCCTTTTGACAGTAGTTCAGAGACGCTAAAAGAGGAAGATACTTCCCACGTTGATTATGTAGAGAGCCCACAGTTTCTATAATGCAATTCCGTATGTTGTGTGCTGAGCTGTGACTCATGCGGAGCTGCCAGTCGGAAGTGGTAGGCAACGGGTTGTGTCTGAGGAGCTGACTGACTCACAGCATTATCGAGAGGCATCATCAGCCGGGCAAGGTTGAAAAGGCTGGATTTTTATAACAGGAACTTCTTTGCAACAACAGTACTAAGCCACTGCACACGGATTGTTTGGGAACTGCACAACCAAGATCATTTTCTTTTATGGACTAATGCTTCTATTTATAATGCAAAGCATGACCAGAAAATATGTTTCCTGGCATGACAATCTAAATGTTCTAATTTTATTAAAATTGTATAGGTAAAGACTTCCTTTACATGGCAGCAAACTAATTTTCAGAACACAAACTGGAAGTGTAAGCTTTGACGCAGAAATAAAATTTCAGGAGACTGATAAAACCAGAAAAAACCATTATTCATACCTGTACAGCAAACAGAGACCAAATACTTAGTTTTATACAGTATTTGTTCAGTGCCTTCATGCACAAGTCACGTTGCCATTCCCTCAGCAGCTGATGATTTCACAACACCCCTCACCTTGAGCTATACTCTTCCTGATCTTGGTGATTAACTTCCAGGAAAAGCCTTGAGGCCTAACCTTGAGCATGTTTCACGCACATAAAGAAAACCACAGGAGAAATGCCTTCACAGTGTCTGCAGAGTAGTATCAAGTAATACAAATGACTGCAGGATTGATCCAGATGATGACCCCTATTTTTATACACAATGCTACAAAATACTCCCCTGCACTTACAGCCATTTAAAATACTGTAACATACACACACATACACACACACACACACAAAGGCCCCCAACTATGGAATTTGTAACTACAGAATTATACAGAATTTAGGATGAATGCTTCCTGCATTCCTGCAGTATCCTGTGATCTATGAAACTCCAGACTTGACAACAGTGGACTTTGGTTTAGTTATCCAGACATTTAGCACTTAGACATGCAATATACCAGCTGTAATGCATTTAGTACAGAACACTCATCTGTTTTAGAGTATGTTGCCTGAGCAGCACCCACAACAACAAACCTGGACTCTATTCTCCTGGAAATATTTAATGAAGTTCTGAGTCTATATCCCATTTTCTAGGACTTGGTTGTCTAAGGCATTTCATCAATATATGCTAACTACAGTTTTGGATAATAGTCTACTTTAGCCTGCAATGAGGAGAAACCCCACTTCTGTGAAGACAAAACTTTCTCAATGCTGGTCTGCACCTGGGGAATGAACTCCCTGGGAAGTACAGTCTATCCAAGACCTCATAATCTCACCACTTCCCATTCTCAGTAGAATGTGGGGGTTTTCCTGTCCATGACTTTTCAGAGTATTCAGAACCATATGCATATTAAATAAAAATAATTCCAGACCAAGAGGAATTCCCCCAGAAGAGACTTTTTGGCACCCTTCAGAAACAGGGCAGCATGTGCAAGAGTGAATTACATTCTTCAGTGCACTTCTGAAGGACACCTGAGCTCCTACAGAGGTCAAAAGTAGGCAGGTACAAAACCAAGTACATGAGCAGAGAAAGCTCATCAGACAGTTACAGATGCTCAGCGGACACAATTTCTACTGGTTTAGATCCTTTCACTTTCTGTTCCGATGATCATCTTTCACACGTACGTGGAAATCATTTAAAACCAGAATATTGTTATCCGTTTGATTGGTCCCTGGCACACGGTAACATTCCGGACTCCCCACCACGCTGCCGCTACCTCTTTGCGTAGACGCAGTGGAGTCAGCAGGTTCGGCCGGCCGGGCTGGCTGCCCGCCGCCCCCCGCACAGCCCCAGCCCCCGGTGCCACGGCGCTGCCCACGCTGTCCCACGCACCTCGCCGCCAGCCCTCCCGGTCCCCGCCGCGCTCCCGCCCGGCGTTCCGCCCTGCCCGGAGGAGGGCTGTTTCCGACAGGCCTCCGCGGGTCGCCGCACCTGACAGCCGGGGCGGAGACGGGACGCTGGCCGGGCCAGGGGCGGATGGAGCTGGTACTGGCCCCGGCCCGCACGGCA
>VYZT01043386.1:0-26499 GCA_013400735.1 Pomatostomus ruficeps
AGTAGACATGTAATTTATTGTGCACATTTGTTAAACCTTGCTGTGTAGAAGCATTTTACTAGTTTAAACAGTAAGGAAAACACAATGGTGGAAATGAGCATCTGTTTTGCAATTATGTGCTCTAGAGTATTGAAAGAACACAAGCAAAGGCAACATGCCAGCACCTGAAAACCCCCAGAAAGTCTGCAGGAGCAACAGAAAATCCAGGTATAAATGCTACATGTAGGGAAGACAATGCCATAGCAGGAAAATGAGGTTTTGGTGTCCGTATTTAGGATCATAGGGAAATTCTCAAATTTTTTTTTTTTAATATTATTAATAGCAATCGCATCAGAAGATTTCTCTTAATAAAAAGCCTTGCTAGGAGGTGCTTTAGAACAAATGAAAACCAATAAATTGCAGACTGGTAGTAGATAAACCAAGAGATCTAAAGAAACTGAAATGTGAAATAATTGAGCTATTAACATAATTTTTTCAAAAGGGCTCCAGGGGAATGACAGACCATTAAGCCAGTGGGGAAATGGATAGATTAAGACATAGCTCAACAAAAATAAGGGAAAAAATTTATTTACTGTCTACCTGATACACTGCCAAAGAATTAAAAGAAGTGGTATATGGCATTGAGCACTGGGGCTTAAAAATTATTTTAAAACAAATTTAAACAAGTTCTAAAAGCAGTTGATCTGAAGGCTACATATGATTAACAGGTAAACCAATAGAGCTTATGAACAATCTTTCATGCCACCTCAAAGAATGGCTTACCTATATCAACAATGAGACTGCCAGGCTTTTGTTCCAGCAGAAAGTTCCGAACACGAGGCCATGCTTTGGTCTGCAGATCACTGAAGTAGGCAGCTGTATTTTCATACACACTGTGCACGTGCTGCTTTTCTAGCTGGGTAGCCTCATGTTCCATCCTGAAAACATAATGAAGGTAATGTACAACAAAACACAAACTATTGCAGCATAGACTTTACGTTTTATAGGCATGCATAATTCAGGTCCTTGTACATTTACAGTCATAAAATTATTACACCCGTCTAACAGCCGTATTTATAAAATAGTCTTTACTCAAAGGATCTCATTTTATTTCATGAAAGTCAGGAAAAAATGTGCATGTATCATCTCCCCTGAGAAGCATTACGTAACTGCACATGCCTATTCAGTAATAGGCACATTCCCAAGTTCACCAATATAGTAAAAGCTTATCTGGTGCAAAAGAGAGCCTGTATTCAGTGGAAGTGCAGAGTGATTATAGAATCATAGAATCATTTAGCTTGGAAAGACCTTTACAATCATCAGTCCAACCAGTTAAGAACAGGATGTTAAGAACCAACTTTCCTGTTTTTGCTAATGTGAGCAGGCTGGCAAACTACTAGTATGTTACCTGAAATATAGCCTGGTCCATGAAACCTAAGTCCCTAAATCACACATAAGTGATTTCGGGTTTATCAACCCTCCAGAAGTGATGAGTTCGCTAAAATTTTTCAGCAATAAAACCTTGATTTCCCTACTCCCACTCTGCTATCTTCATGACTTAGCAAAGTATTTCAGTTTAGTGAGTTGAGAAGTGGCACCTTCTTAAACCTTCAAAGTATCACCCCTAAGCTTATGTAGAACACCAAGTGGATGCAGACACTGAATCCCTTCATACAGAATCTTACATCTTCCTTAATATATCCTCTCATCCAAGGACCAACCAGGTCAGGTTTGAATATCTGATGAAGGCTGATGAGATTACATTTCAAAGTGTTAAGGCATTCTTCAAACTAATTCAAACTGCCTGCTTATTTGGGAAATATTCCTCCCCATTATAAAAACAAAACTTATTCAATTGTCCAAGAACTCAACAGAGATTAAAGCCTGTTTCCAAACATCCAACAGACTGAGCAATCCATTATCAAGATAAAATTATAAAAGTGATTCCTTTGACTGCATTTGAAAAGGTCAGAAGCAAAGGCTTTAATTTACTTTCCCTGATTTTCAAATAATATACATTTTGGAACCCTACTAAAAATTTCTTCTTCCTGTCCCTTTTTGTACTGAAATACATTAGTATGAGAAAACAGACAAGACTATATGAGAGATGATGATATCTATGAGAAAAACACATTTAAATATTTTTTTTAATATATGTGTAATAAATAATGTGAGCTGTCACCACAGCTGTTCTACACATACAATCTGTCCTACATCTGTCCTACAAATACAATCTTTTTAATTTTAAAAATGGGACTTAATCCCAGTGACTGAAAAAACCAACGTAATTCAAGTGTGTGTGTGAATGTTCACAGAGTAGTATGTAAGGCTTGATCCATTTCACTGGTACTATGTAAAAGGTGGGGACAAATTGTTAACAACTGTCACAGTCTATTCTGACTGTAGTATCTATGAATATGTCTATTCAAAACATTTATGTTCAATATTTTCACAATCCTTACTTTATTCTACGATCTACAATTTTCTTTTATGATGCATTAGCTCAGCTTTTACTAGGTGAATATCCACATATACATAAAAATTAAATTCAGAAACAGTATAGTACATTGCTAATAGGTACATTTTCAGTGTCATTGAAGAGTAAAAAGCTGTAAGAACAAGAGAAGCAACACAGACTTGAAATTATATTACATGTGCCAGAAGTTACTCAATCAGAACTTTTCTCAGAATCCATTTCAAGTTATGTTGTCACATGGAATGGGTTAGTTGCAGTAATTTCAAGCGTTCCTTAGAGTCAAAAGCCCAATCTTTTGTTTTTATTTGACCCTTCAATAAAATAAATTAGGTGTTTCAGGTCTCCATCTGTCTGTTTTCTTTGCCTCCAAATATACTCTATTTTGTTGCTCAACTGCCTAGGAATCCTCTATTTATAAGTAGTAATTCCAAATACTAACAATTATTTCTTTTCTTTTGTTGCCTGATAAGGTCCTTGCTCTAATTTATATTTCATGTTCAGTTACTATGTGGTTCAGAGTATCCAAGTGCTTTCTTTTATCTTTCCACTTGAAGCTCTTTGTTCGATCTTTGCAGTTCTTAAAAAACCAGAAGGTTTTCAACCATTCATACTGAATTCCAAATGCTATATTTTTCTCTCTATTTTCCTAAAATGTCTACATTGAATTCCAATGCAGACTGAGATCTGGTGTAGTTTCCTATTGAATCACAAGACCATTAAGTTCTTCCTTTAACTTTCTCATTCACTGAGACTGGTACTGAGTCTTCAGCTACACAAAAGATGCTGGAGACTTCCATGTATTACAACACAGCATTAGAGGTTATTATTTTTAGATATACTTAATAAATGTTTCAAGAAAATAATTTTGTTATGATAGAATAATGGTAGTATACTAAAAGACAAATTATTTCATGCACCATTTTGTAACAATTTCCATTCCTGCTGGTTGTTTATATTTGGCAGATAATTAAGGCACATGATGAAATTAGACTTGCCAATTTGACTTTCCAGTCGAGATCCATAATACTATCAGGTTTTACTTTGCAGTACGGCAGGAAATGTCCTAGTAATTAACCTCTTCATTTCAAAGTTTACAAAACCCAAGGAACACATGGAGTCTGCCCAGACCTGCAGCTGTACCACTTTCACACAAGTATACTGTCCCCAAAAAACCCTCAGAAACTTAGACCCATATAACTTTACAAGCCAAACTCACTGCCTCTATTTTGCTTTCTAAACAAAAACAGCCATTACAACTTCTTTGCTTTGGAAGTACCAGTCAGTGCCTCTGTTGGACATGAATTGTAGAAAATGTTCATTTCATCCAACTTCTGGATTTAACTTCCCGGATAATTGGAGAGTCTGTTTTGCAACATAGGTAATGAAAATCTGCCCAGAAATCCCACTGCTTCATCATCTGCTCCGGTTCTTGTTTAAGCTACCCAGAAGCTGTCTGGTAAGGAAGAGAAGCAGAAGGTGGTAATTATGGACACTTTTCCCATGCTCAATTCTTCTTCTCTTGTGTTTATGCTCCTGTCAAAGGGCTTATGCAGAGGCTTGGAGCAGAGGTGGGAGTGTGCACTAAACTGGCACTGAGCTGTTCAGTCATTCTGCAGCAAGTCTTGCCAAGTTGCTGAAATGTGAATGCAGCTCAACAATGTCCACCTCTTGCACGCAAGCAGCTTGGATAAAAACTGAAGGGCAGGATCCTCTTCCCTTTCAAGTGCTTCCTGGTTATCTTCCTGGTTACTCGTACATGAGACTAAAACAGGCCCTTGCTGCAGCTGATCTGTAAGTCAGGAAACTGGAGGAAAACTGTATTGTCAGTTCTGCAGAATTTGCAAGGAAGTGGATCACAGTCCATCCCATGTAACTGTGGTACATGAACAAATTGTTTGAAAGTAAATAGGTTATAGTCCGTTGACTTTTCCCTACATTGCTATTTTCCCTCTTTGTTAAAAACCTCCAAACTAACCAACCAACCAACCAACCAAAGAAACAACCCTAAAATATTACAGCTTCCCAGAAGGTAAAAGGACTTGTACAAATACGATATATATTTTCATAGCTATGTATCTCACTATGAGTTTTCAGACTCTAAGGTAATCTAATTTCTTCCCTTTCCATTAACATTTTGCAACCTTTTAGATAATTAACTTTTCAAGGATACTGCTTTAATAAAAGTCATGTTCCTTGGATATTTTTTATCACTGCTGAAGTAAGAAATACGTTTAAGCAAGTGACCTTGAAATGAAAACAACCAAAATAAATAACCCTCACTTGCAACATTTAAAAAAAATCACGTTTAGGTTTTTTGGGGGAGAGGGAGTGCGTTCGAATTTTTGTTGTTGTTTTTGAAAGCATTTAATTTACAATGTTGACTAATGGTATTAAATACCTCATCGTCAAGCGGACAAAATACTTGCTGGCTCCCGGGTGCCTGGGGTGTCCTGACACTGAAGCACAAGAGGTAATGTTCAGTCCAAAAACACTGCCTCTACCACAGTCTACCAAAAGCTTTTCACACTTACCTGCAGTTCTGAATCACTTGTAGTCCTCCTCACCTACCTCAAGTTATCCCCTCCCAGTCACCTATGATTTTCATCTCCCATCTTCTTTTCACTTATTATACCTTCCTCCATCTCCTTAGCATATGCTATGTCAGCACAACTATTTAACTTGATGTGTAATACCATGAAGTCTTGACCTGGCTCATATTCAGCTCCTCCTTGCCTTTATAGCCAGGCCAAACCAAACACCTGGTATATGTCACAAAGCTTTTGTCAATGGCCTCTTGGAAACACCCTGTAATTTTCCCACATTGCTCCTATTTGTCTTGAAATCAATTGCTCTTGATTAATTTGAGCCACAGGCCTTCCTTGTCATCTCTCTTGCAACTGTCTATTTTCTCTAACCCTTTGATGAGCAGCATGAATTCACTCAATTCAGTGCAAGATTTCCACCTATTAATGAGTGCCCCTCTTAGATACACTCTCTTTTCACATGTTCATTGGAATCCTCAGTATCATTTTGGGTAAGAAAAACTGCTTCAAAGATCTAGGAAATTCAGCACAGTTGTGTCTCTGTTGCCACAGCAACATAAATCTCGATTATACATGCAACTCCAGCTATGGATGCAATAACCTAATTAATTGCTTACATGGAACAGGACAAACCACAAGGGCTACGTCCACTTCCTCAGTATCCTGCTCCCCAGCAATAACGTGTGCACTTGCAGCTGTTACTAACATCTAAGTAAAAGGTGGGGCACTGCAATTTGCATTTCTCCCTTCATCTCTAGAACAAGGAGAACCACCTATTCAGTGAGAAATGCTTCCAGTTTACTTCCCAGACTTAGCAGTCTTTTGATTCAAATACAGGTAGCCATGGACAACTAAGTGTACAGCCCTAGCGGTCACCTATAAACCACAGTATTTGTTTCCAAGCAAAGACAAAAATCCAATTCGTCTCCAACAGCAAAGCGTCATTGCAGCTCTTCTCAAAAACAAACTCAAGATTTCTTTATCAGAACTTTGCTCACCCTTGGATTGAATTTCTGAATCATAGCGGCACCTTCCATTCTAAATGACAGTGATTTCTCGTTTCAATAATGCAGACAACAAACTGGTCCATGCCGACATACTAAATGGCTTCCAGATATGAATCATTACGCAAAGCAGCTCTATTAGTAAACAAATGATAATGAAACAAAATAATAGGAATGTTGTCATGAACAGTTAAACTAGCTGCAATGGAAGTTTAGCAAAAGGATACAATAGGAGATGATTTGCTTATGTAAAGCTAACAGCTCCAGTAATTAATTTCAACCACGTATGAACCATTATCATCCCATGAGAATGCACAGCCTGAAATTAGAGCAAGGGGAGCTCCACATAGCATTACTAAAACCTTTTTGAGCTGAAATCCTGATTCAAAACCCTTGCTCCAGAAAAATTTGGGAAATTCTGAAATGAAAAATAAAGAACTGGGACACATTTGACAAGAACCACTGTTTGCTGAAACACTAACTGTGAAACGAGCATTTTAAAGCAATTTCATGGACTGAAATAAAGTCACGTTGCATTTTTTCTTACTAAAATACACAGAACTTTGTCCCAGTGAAACATTGAAAGGACTGAGACTGCTCTTGCAAGACCTTGGACAAAATAAGCTTATAGTTCAAGCTCTAGTAATTCAAAATGACAACTATTCAGTGTCGCATTCATTTTGTTAGCTTTATTTTCCCGTTCAGACAAAACCCAGTACTATTTACTGCACATTCTTGTATCAGTTAAACATTTAATATTCCCCTTCCTGTTTCACATTTAGGGTCATAGTTTATGCACCTGAAATGTTGCACTGTAAACAGATTTATTTTCACTAAGTACATAAACTCTGCTAAACATTCTGCTAAATGAAAATGCGCAAACATGGACCCTTGGCCACTAAAAAACCCTGAAAGGAGGAGCATACTCATGTAGAAGTTTCACAGTCCCTTTGTGTGTCTGTTCATCTTTACCATCACATAAACTCACAAATCAGCTCCCAGAACAGAGTCCCTTCCCACTGAAGTCCCACACAGTCAAAAACCCGTGATGCTGTATGTGCACTGATGTGTGTCTTCAGACCCTGCACAGAAACACTCTGTACAGACATTAGAGGAGAAGGAGGAAAAATCTGGCCTACTAAGCAGGAAGGAAAGTCTAATAATAAGCGGTGCTGAGAAGAGCAAAACGTTTAAGTTTTCTTCTTCACTATACATGCTAATTGCCACCAGGTGTCAATACATCTGTGACAAAGGGATAAGAACTTAAGGAGAGAACAGGTTGGAGCTTTTAATTTTGGGTTTTCTAAATAACTAGCCTAATAAACAGTATGTAGGGAACTAATTGCACTGGTCTCGGATTAGCCAGTCTCAGAGCCACAAGAACTTAGTTTTGAGAAACTGTGGGCAAAGTGTACAATCCCTGGTCTCATCATGTTCTAATAAAAAAATTGGGGACTGTTGTTTTAGATTTCAGAAATCACAGTGGATGGTTGGTACCATTTTGAAGAGGATATTTAGAGTGTAGTTCTCAAAATTCACTATCACATTGGAAGGATACCTGAGCAAAGCTGCCCAGAAATATGCTTTGGACACTCCTCAATAATTTTTTTGTGTGATGGACTAGAGAGTAGGATTATACCTGCAGACAGACCAAATCATCAGGGTTCAAATGAACTGAATAATGGTATCAGAATACAAATGTTTAAACAGATCAAAAAAGACAAAACCAAAGCATTACTTTTAGATAAAAATAACCAACTGCACAAAGAAGGACTGAAGGAGGCAGGATGGGTTGACTGGCAGCAGTTCTACAGAAGTGGATCTGGGCTCTGTAACATTTCACAGATTTAACACCATACCTGCTATATTGTTATGGTGGTTTTAGCAATATATTGTTGCCAAAAAACCAAACCAAAATCAGGATCAGCACACAGAAATAGGGCACATACCTGCAAGTTACATAAAATTTTCCTTCTCCTACATTCAGCACTGCTGGCATATCAGTTTGAGCATTATGTTCAATTTTAAGCAAGAATAACATAGGACAGAACAATTATGAGATATATGTCTAGGAGATCAGAAATCAAGTAAAGCCTGGGGAAAGAAATTTGTGTCAAAGTGTTTGTACAGAATGAGAGGGGACCATCTCATACAAGAAGGGCTGTTGCAAAGCAGAGAAAAACCTGTTTACCAAAATTGAAGGGTAAACAAAAGACAGTGGCTTAAGTTACAACAAGGAAGATATGGACAGGGCATTTTAAACAAAAAAAGGCATGGGAAGCACTGGAAATGGCTGTGGACTGGGAAGGACATGGAGCATCCATCAATGGGGTCTTAAAAATGTAAGTCAGTTAAGCACCTGTCAGGAAATACTCCGTGCCCTGCATCAGTATCTCAAAGCCCCTGGCCTTGCCAATCCACCCATAGTATTTAAATGCAGCTATTTTTTCTCCTTGGCCACTGTATTTCTCAAATATCTGTATACAATTATCATGTCTCCTCTCCTTATTTACCAGCAGTCAAGCAAGCATTAAATATTTAGTACATTTCATCCTCCCTGATGAATCAGCCGAGGTGGTCTTTTACAAGTATTGTTGTCATTCTCTGTATCCTCTCTGTATGTCTTCATCCTTTAGGTCAAAGTATATTCACAGGAATATTTGATTCCTGAATGTCATTCTACAGTTCTGGAATTACAGTTTTCTAAATTTCTTCTGTTTCCTCACACTCTGGGTCTGCATTTAGAGTGCTATTTTCAGTTGGATTAGTTTTAATTTATGCAGTATAATTCTCCTTTTTTTTTCACTTATAAAGCTCATCACTATTGGTGCTTACATGGTACTTGGTGTAATATACAAAACCTCCCCATTAAAAATTATTTACAAACTGACTTAAGACATTCAATTACATCTTCTGCTGAAATCTTAAGAGACAGAAAGATAAGCAGCACATTATCAAGTAGGATCTCAAATGGAGGCTGCCAGTGGTTACCTTTGATCTCAAGATGAAATATAAAATGTTGCAGAATCAATTACAGTAATTACAGAACTAAGTGATTTCTCTTGATCCATTTTATAAACTACTTAATTATCACATTTATTACAACTGAACATACAATATCCTATCTTAAAATATTCATATACAAATGTATTCAGTGTTCAGCATACACGCCAAATACAGTTTCAAAAGAAGAACAGATCTTGTGGGAGACAGTAGTAGGTGCTAAGTTACCTCCGTAGATGACCACTAGAATGAAATCAAAGCCAGTATGACATTTTTGTTATCTTACAAAACTAAAAAATCTGACCGATACACTTTTCTTTTTTTGTAATTTTTAGTTATAGGAAGCCACATATTTGTATTTACTTTCTTGAAAAAGAAAAAGTGTCTCAAATGTCTTTGAGTTTAGTGCTCAAAGGTATCTTAAGTACTCTCTAACAGTAACTGTATGCTTATGCAGCTGACAAAGGCCCTTGAAGATACAACGGTAATCCTATCAGGATTCAGATTTAGACTTAGACACAGAAAAACTGCATTATGTTGTTACTAAAAGGTTGAGGTGTAACCCCCTGTGAAGTGTCTGTCACCAACAGCTTCTTCCAGTGGTAGCTGCAGTAGACTGAGCAGTGTGAAGGCCTAGTGGTCCTGTAGTCAAAATCCCTAGAAGAGATCCTTCCTTTTCATACATTCAGACCTTCCCTGAAAGATTATTTCATTTTAAATGCATTACAGTGTGAGTGACACCTTTTTACATAACTTGTTATTTCTAAGCCTTCTATTTTAAAGCCGAGAAAGGCCTTTGCACAACACTTTTCCTCATCAGCATGGGAAGGAAAGGCTCCCCGAGGGAGCTGAAATATCATATAAACACTACTAAGGTTTTCCATTTGGAAAATATTTTAATCCCGTGGCATTTTTAGGTGTAATTTTTTTCTTAAAATCAGGAAATCATTGTATGATGGCAAACAAGTGTTAATATCTACAAAAATCAGTATCTGGAGCATCAAAAGAAATATTATCTTAGAAGAAATTTGGGCCACAAGTCATTAACCTCTCTGAAATTATTACATGTTGATATGAATGTAAAGTTTTCTTCTAAATGGAGTATTTCTCAACAGCAAAACACAAACCAAGTTATACAGTGCCTTTGGTCCAACTGTGTTCTGCTTAACTTTTCTGAGGAAAAAAAATCAGCCAGGATTCTGTGTCACATGAGTTTAAATCAGTTACATAAAGCCTGGCTATGACACAAGTATTTATCTTATTTTTCAACAGTTAGACTCTCTTTCTCCCAGTCACTCAGCTGATACTTCTATGTCCATTTATGAGGGTACATACATAATTTTTGAAGTACCAGTATCTTTACTCCTCATTTTTTCATTTTAAAATTATTTCATAAGCATACAGAAGTCTGAAATATTTTTCAATCTCTTTAACCTTCATACATTTAAGAGACATGTGGCCCTCAAGCCATGGTCTTCTGTCACACAGGAGTATTCCATCACTATTACTACCTGTAAACTGACCCACGTAGATCCTGTTACTGCAAAGATATGGACATCTGCTTAACTTTATACTGTAAATCATCTTACCGACCTAAGGTAAGCCTATTAATAGTAACTAAAGGCAGGAATTTGCAAATAATCTTTTTCAGGACCAAGCCTTATGCTCCTTGTACTGTCCCATATTCTGATTCATCCATCCAGAATGGACGGCAGAATACCTGCAAATCTGAGAGTTTGTGTGGAAAGCGTTTATCCCTTGATGCAGGGCTGATTTCAAACTCTGTTCAAAGACATGGTTTATAAATAGCATATATTACTGAAATAAATGTATTTATGTACTAGACTGAAAACAAATTACTAAAACAAAGCCAATCCCCCTGGAGCCCATTAAGGAGCATGAAAAAGTCCCGAGATGACCAGTTCTGTTGCTCATGGAGAGGTTGCTGAATGTCTTTCTTATCTCTTTCTCGAGTTTCATGCACGAAATCATAAACTGCAGCAGCATGCTTCACCTGAGCAACTCTATCAGCAAGGAATATCATCCTGTGCACTATGCCAACACAGCAGGGGTACTGAAGTAATTCTGCCAGAAATTCTTTGCAAAAAAAAAAAAAAAAAGGCATGGGGGAGCTGACTCCCTGAGCTCTGGCTGCTCCCACTGATGCTCAGTGGGAATGAAAATCCCTTTCCAAACATTCATTAAGCAGCAAACACTCTGCGATGCTGAGAGCTCTATGTGGAGGCAATACCTCAGTATTTCGAATTTTCTAGGAAAGGAAGAAAATAATTATGAACTATTACACCTTAGAATTGCTTCAGCTCATTGCTTAGGACTGTCTGTCAACACACAGCATGTACTTAATTTTTAACTAATCAGGCGACCACGGGGAAACTTACTATTTCTGTGGCAAATTCCCCCCGCCACGTTTCGTAGAAACTCCCCTCCCCAGCTGCTACACCAAATTCAGCTCCAGCATCTACCCTAGTTCCCAGCTCTGCAACCCGTGGCTCCGTTCAATTAAAATGTGACACGGGGCGGGGAGGTAGGGGACACCCCCCCCCCCCCCACATGCCTAAAAAAAATTAGTTAAATCTCCAAATCCTTCCCTCCCGGGGTGGGTCAGTGCCGGAGGGGCGACTCCCGGCTCTGCGGGCAGCGTTTTTAAGAGAATAATCTCAATTTGCAAAAATGTACCGCGACGCTTTTTTTTGGCTGGTTTGAGATTGGGGTGGGGTTTTTTGCGCTTTCCCCAGCACTGCCTTTTTCCTTGCCCCGAGGCCAGCCCGGGCGAGGCGGGGGGGCTGCCCTCCGCATCCCCCTGTGCCCACCATCCCCGCTGCCCGCGCCGCTGCTCACCTGCTCCCGCGGGGCGGNAGCCCTCCCCGCACCTCTCCGCCGGGGCCACCCCCGGTCGGCGCGTTCCGATCCCTCTCTTCCCCGCAAGCAGGAGGAGGCGGGGTAAAACAGAAAAAGGGCCGGGTTATGAATTCCCTGTTAACTCTTCTTGCGGTCCTCTCTCATCCGTTGGGCGTCTTCTGCCAGGAGGGTGGTGCTGATGGAGATGATGGTGGCGGTGGGATGCTCCGTCAAGGAAGTGGGGGGTTGCGGGGAGAGCAGCACGGTCCCCGAGCTCCTCTAAAGCGAGGTTGATGGAAGCCGCGCTCTCTGCTGATGGCAAAAGCGGCCAAGGAGGATTAGCCCTTGCTCATTTAAAGGTCAAGCTCAAAGCTAACCTTTGTGACTAGGTCCTGTCTGCAAGTCTTCCCATCCCGTGACCCTTGAGAGTGAATAATTTTTTCTTCACCTACTCCCGCACTGATTCCTATTAAAGCAGTCTAAAAATGGCAGATTGTTTCTATACTTTCATACACTTACAGGTGTTTATTCGACAAGTACACAAAACCCCGGCCATGCACCAGGACCCCAATACCATTAGCACTATAAACATGAGCTAAAGAGATAGTCCTGTCCCAAGACCTTATAAATTATGTATAAGAGATTACAGATAAAGAAGGATGCAATGAAACAATACCAGCCTGTATGACAGGCAGGGAACTCAGCACAACATTGCACCAAGTACTGAATGAATTGAAGTATTTACTGTTACAGGTAGTCTTTTGCTCAAATCAGCTTTAAGGTAACTGGAGACAGGATTACAAGGAACATGACTGTGTATTGATGGGATTTTCAAAACTGCTATAATGACTCAGGAACATGCATTCCATTTATTTTGATAATTTCACCTGAACTAAAAGATTCAGGGGAAGATTATAAGAACAAGATGAGAATAACTATACTGAAAACACATCAACCTAATATTCTATTAAATGTACCAAAGTCATGGAGTAATGATGAAACTCTTGGTCTCCATTATGAAGGTATTCAACAGCTAGATAATAACTAACCTTCTTCTTCAACGACTAATCTGTAAGACATGAATGTTCTTTGCAAACATTGTGTTGACTTGTCCCTGTTATTCCATACTTCCATGTATGCTGCTAATTTAATTCTGTAATGTAGTGTCAGCTAAACTGGCGCTGACAAATTGCAGTCTGCCATTCTCAGACTCTTTCAGATACCTTTTCTGGAAGATGATGCCATATATGCCTCATTCTTCCTTCAGGTAAAATTCCTCAGGTGTGAATACCACCTGATCCATATTATTTGTTGACATAATTATTTGCTTATTTTAAAAGCTCTTCAGTTTGGAAAAACTGCCTCAAATTCAACCTTCTTAGAAAAAGATTCTGATGTGGACTCATAAAACTCTACTGTGGGGAATTTGCATGGCCTTTTCCCTTACCACCTAATCTTTCCTGGATGTTCCTTAAAACTACAATTATGTATCAGTCCTATAGATTCTTTCCAGACTTCCTGCTTCTGATGCATTTAAAATAGATGTTAGCCATGCAGCTTAATACACTTTAGGAAGAAAAAAACCCCAGACCTCAGCTCATCAGGGTCTCATCATACAAATTTAGGCAGAATGAAAAAATAATACCTTTTCCTTTGAAGTACTATGCATCTACAATTACATAATAAATTGCAGTCTGTAGCAACCCCTCCTCCCTAAACAATTAAAAGACCTCATTAAAATAATTTTTTTTCTATATTAAAAAGGATTTGGATCACTAAATTAAGTGACCAAATGTTGGGAAAGCCAGAAGGCTGCCCATGAAACCTTAATTCAGACCTCTTGTGCATGTGCATTGCAACCCTGTACTTAATTATGAGTTTGTCTGCAGAATGCCAGGCTCCATTTGGAACATATGAAATTATGTAGTGGCAAGCATGTAAGACTGGCTAATTATGCTGCCTCTTGCATTCCCATTCATTTAATCCTTTACTTTCTAGCATCTCTTTTGTGCTTATCCCTTATCATCTCTCATCTGGAGATTGTTCTTTCCCTAGTCTGTCTGAAACCTTTACCTTTAGATAACCTTTTGTAGTCAATTAGGTAAAGGTTTTTACCATAGGGTTACAGCAATTGCTAATTATTCCTTCAAAGGTTATTTGTGATTTTTCTCCAAAGGTGAGAGGGGGGAGGGGGAAATAAGAGGAAAAGGGGGAAAAAAAAACAAACAAAAAAACCAACCAAACAAAAAAAAAAAAAAACCAACAAGGGAGAAAAGGAAAACCAAGGAAATAAAAAGTTTCCAGGTTGAAGAAATGGGAAAATAAGGGATTGAGGTCAGTCTTCATGATACCATAGAGCTCCCTTATTACAAAGGATCAGCTCTCAAATTACAAGCTTTACAAAGAGACAATTGTACTTGAAAGCAAAAGGAGGCATTAAGTTGCCTGGTGCCTTGGAGGATCATGCTGTATTTATAAATAAGGCTGCAATGTCTCAGTAGACATTCTGGAAAACTGATGATTTTTTTTTTTAAATTTGTGACTCTACTAAGTAAGAAATAAAGAACTCTATGTCTGTTTCCATTGGAAGAAGGCCTCATCAGTCAAAGACATTGTTTCCTCTCTGCAATAAGTATTACAAAGAACAAACACCTTTGAGAGGCTTATTTTCTATGCAGATGCTTGAGAGGTAGTCTTGAGCTAATGACTTACACCATTGGTTGGTGAATTTGGTCTTGGTCTTCACATAGAATTATAATGTTACTGGCAAACTGCAATGTTGTTTCAAAAAGTTTTCCAGCAGAACTAACAACAGATGGAAGCAGTGGTGCTTGTGATATTACTACAGTGAACTAAAAGCAGCATTTCTACTTCATGGGAAATCTTAGGCCTGAAAAGGCTAAAGAAATAACTTATTCAGTATTCTTTAGCGATAACTATTCAATTTTTATTTTTTCTGGAACTTGAAAATCCAAAGAAAATTCAAGCTAGAAAAACCATGCTATTTCCCAGATGAAATGGGGTCTCTAAAGGCTTAAGTTTTCCAGTGAAATTGAGCATAAGCATATTTTGTTTGCCTGGCAATCTTAATATCACAAAAGTCAATTTTTCAAAAGAAGCTGCTAAAAATAGTAGTTACTCTCCTGAGTGCTTCAGTTTTTAGGGACTTTCTGACCCATTCCCATACATGGTCTTTTCAATCATTGGAACTTGATTTCTTAAATAAAAATAACATCCTCTGCTTCTTATTTGCTTCCAGGAGTTTTAATAATAAAATAAAATCCTCAAAGTTTTGATTATACTGTGTGCTGAGCCATGCTGCCGGGTATAATGGACTTACTTTGAATGGTATAAGAAAGCAGAACAAATCTACTGAAAGCAAGCCATGTTACAGTCCAGTAAAATTAAACACTCATGACTGCAGGAACATAACTGTGCAGATTTTTTTCCCATAGGCTTATTATGCAGTCAAGCTCGTGGGAGATTTTTAATGTGCAACCTTCATAACCTACTATGCAGTGTTGCTGTGGAGATTAACCAGTTAAGACTTGTAAAGTGCTTTGAAGATTGAAAGGCATTAAGTTGCACAAGTGCTAAGCACTATCATTTAATACTTAAGTATAACCAAGCTTTACAGGACAACTCACGTTCACCTCACTAGAAGGAGTCAAGAGTCTTTGTGATTTCAGTACAGTTATTGCAAGAGGTAAAGCAAGCAGAACTGACTACAAAAGAGGGAAATTTCTTTCTTGTTTCACTATCAGTGACTAAAGTGAGATATAACTGTAATGGTGTTGCAGAAAAATTAATTGAAAAATAATTATTATGCAATACAATAATAGAGATCCACATAAAAATGCAGGGCTCCCTAGAGTGCCAGTACTGCTATTTTTAGTACATCCTATCTTGCCCAAATAGACCCATGGACTATTCTCCAAGAAGTACAGCTTCAAATCCCAGACCTATAGACAGACCAAATATATCAATTTTATCAGCTGAAAATGCTGCCAAGTGACAGTAGGGATGTGTAAAATCTGTACATTGCTAAGTTGTACTTCATACATTTATTATCTTATTTAAGTCAAAATTTTGGAAGAAAGATGAACACAGGCTTTTGTCTTTATCAAACAGATTGAGAACACCTTTTTTTGATACAATTGCTTTGTTTGGTTTCATTTTGATATAAACCTTCCTCTCTCTTGTTTTGTAATGTCAGTTTTCAGCAGGAGAAGTCATTCAGACTTTTTGTGGTAGCAAAGGGACAAAACATTTGTTAATAAAATAACAATGCAAACCAGAGACAATATAACAGAATTTTGTGCCTAAGCATGCTGGAGATAGAGGAACACAAGTGTTTCAGGACTGCTGACAAGCACATATTCTAGAGGTTAGTGTGGCATATTGCTGGACCCTGAGCTGCATCCCAGCATCCTGAAGTCACAAAAGCTTGGCATGCAGAGAAGGAGTGTTGGGTTTATTTACCTTACAAGGACTAATTATTATTCAATGGAAGTGTCTTTTCAAGACAAAGCACTTAGTACTTGCATTTCTTGCCTCTGCAAAAGTGCTGCAGACATTTCACAAGGACAGACTTTTGAAGTACATGCATTTCCTCTCTGTGGCTAAAAATAAAAATTACTTTTCCATAGTGTTTTGACATTTTGATCTCAATTGAAGCATATAATAAAAATTCAATTCACTGACTGTCTCCAATATGACCTGAAATTCAGCTTTAGAGATAAATAAAGGTAAAAGAGGGAGAACAGAAAGTGAATAGTGTACTTGCACAACAGAGATTCTTGTCCGTTCCTGGGTCAAGGAAGCTCCAGGCCCCTAATGCTTCTACTTTTCTTCAGAAATCATAAACTTTGCTTCCTCTATTAAGTTAATAACAATCATTGTGTCACAGAAGATCAAATTACTTGTCCAAAAACACAAATGAAGTCCATGAATAAGCCAGAGTTCAACTTAGCTTTCTAGACACTGACCACTGTCCCAGACTGCTTTAGTTATTCTATTTAGAAACAGCTTAAAACAGACTAGAGCATTGTGGTGCACATTGCTCAGAGAAAAGATTTGTGAATGGTGGCAAATTTGACTCTGAGCACTCTGTTAACAGGGTCTTACCAGGCTTTTGACCAGCTGTCCCAGGAGATGTCCCAGGAGGGAACCTGGAGGTAGTACTCTTCATTCAGATTCAGCTCTTTAAGCTCAAAAGCATTCTTGCAGAGATTCAGGGCTTCTTTGTTCTCAACAGGTTTTAGAGCTTTTCCAGTCCTTTTTCTGAGGCTCCACTCATCTCCAGAGTTGCTCTCCCACCACAGTGTCACAGCAAAAGCAAAAAAAGCAACTCAGCTGTAACACTTCTTTTTTTTGTCTTTTCAGGAACCCTTTTTTAAATTTCCTTACTGCCTTCTCTTTTGTTTGAAGAATCTTAAATCATATAATGTCAGCTACTCGTTATTCATTTTAGATTCACATTATGGTTTACTTAAGGTGTTGCTCATACCAACAATAAACTACCTGACCTGCATTGGTATTCTTAATGCTTATTTTGGCAGAAGTGAAATTGTGTTTCTGAAAGGGCAGACATTTACCAGGTGCCTTACAAATCTAGTTAGAATTTGAAAAAAATACAGTTGGCACTTCTGATACCTGAGTTACTGAGCTTGAGAGATACAACGACTTCTATCAATTTCTCATACTGTGCAGATCATCACACAGTTTGGAAATGGATGAATGTGATTCAGTTCTCATGTGATTTTGGTGTATTGAACAAGAAGCACTTAAACACTGTAAAAACAGAACCATCAACAATTTTTTTCAAATGTTGCTTAAACCACTCTCTATTGTACAGAACAGAAAGAAACACAGTAAGTGAGCATCCCAGAAGTCCCTTCATAGACTGGATCACACACCATTAATAGGCAATGCCTATGTGTCACGCTGGCAGTGGCCACATGGGCAGTATTGAAAGATGGCATGTCCACAGTCTCCTCGTATTCACAGCACGCCAACACCCATTACAGCAAGACCATGTGCTTCTTATCTTTTTCTTTCTTCAGCTGGAAGATGAGTTTAGAATAGGACCTATTTATAGGTCCTATTTATTTTATCTATAGCCCCAGAAACTATTTTCCTGGGGCTATAGAGTCCTTTTCTCCATAGTGTATAGGGCTCCTATTCTTCCTGTGCATACCCATATCCTATAACTCTCAGGAACCAAATAGCCCGAAGTGCTCATCTTGACCCAAANTAATTTAATTCTTCTGATCACCAAGAAGCAGAAAACATATGTGATGTGCTCCAGTAATACTTCTTGTCTAAACTGCATCAGAACTAGGGAAAGTCTCACTTTAGCTGCATATGTGTAATAGTGCAAATTTCTATCCTAAGTGGAGAAAAATGTTCTGTCTTGGCAGGAAAAGCTGTTAACATCAAAGAGTCTGAATTTGAGTTCTCAGTATTTCTAAACTTATTCCCATGATATTCCTCCTGCATACTCAATCCAGTGCAATGCTTAAAATGTTTCTTCTATTCCTTTGTATTTAAAAATGGATTGATGGAAAGGAATTTTTTTTGGAAGCAGTTCTTATTGATGGCTCATAGATCCTTTGTGTTCCAGGACCTTTGCCTTTTCCCATTTTTAAGTTAAAGTAACAAAGTGTCTTATGCTTCATTGCAAACTGATTTTCTCTCCCTTCTTTTTTAGTTTCATTTAGTTTTAGGGAAAGTTATTTGGAAAAAAACCAAAAAACTAAAAAATGAAGAGAACACTACTAAAAATAAATCCAAGCAAAGAACATGTGTTGAAGAGTTGCAGAGTACTCTCAGTCCAGAAAAACTGACTTAGTAAAATATGTTTCTTTTTCTCAACCCTATAACAATTAACTCAATAATAAGTAGAAGCTTCTTAAGATCTGGGAAGAACTCTTATTATTGTTATGGGTCTCCACACAGGGGGATGGGATATGTAGCACGGGTCAGGCCGAGTAGGCTGAGGAGCCAAAAGGAGAGCCAAATGAAAGACCACACAGAGAGAACAAAGGAGAGGGCAAAAAGAGAGAGAGGGAAGAACCCTCTGACCTTTATTTATATGTTTTTACAAATCACCGTGGATTGGAGGTAGAAATCACTACCTCTCCATTCCATTGGTCAAAGCATCTATCTATCATATTTCTCCGCCCATGAGAATGAAATGATAAACAACAGAGACAGTTAACAAAACATAGATAGTTGTCAAGAAACCATGGCCATGTTTACAGCAGAATGTGTAAGAAAGTATCACAGCAAAGAGAAACACTGAGAAACTGCAAAACTCAGGACAACAGGGATGGGCAAATCTCTATCCATGTTTATCATAGTCTCACCAAAAACTTCTGCCTCAACCACTTCATTCCAGAATCTAGCTTTCTGCACCCTTCTATCAGAAAGAGGAAACTCAGATTCAGAAATGCAAGTGGAGGTGAGTGCTGAAGAACAATGATGTGGCATTCCAGAGACCACACCTCAAATATCTTTCTCAAAGGCCATCTCTTACTTCAGATATGAAGTTGTTCACAAAAGAGGGTCTCGGCCAATGCTGTGATAGATATCTGAATAAAAGATCAGAAAGTCTTCACAATTTGGCTTTGTGAGGCTGAAGAAAAGACTGTATATCATATACTACCCACAATCTACTCTCCTAAATCCCTGTGCCCCCTCCCCAAGCCACAGAATTGCAGGTGTGCAGGTGTGTGAAAGCACCCCTAGGCTATGCTCTGGATAGGAATTATTAGGTCTTGGGAATGTTACTCTCTTTCCATATCTGAAACTTTTTAATGACTTTTGTTTTTCTTCTCCAGAGAGGAGAAAAGTCTTGGGAAAAATCGTCACAAGGCTGCTGAACTGCTATTCCAGTCCATTGCCGTTTCAGGAACAAAAGAAATGCTTCATCACAAAAGATGAGAAATTACCTTGTTTGGAAATTTCTCATCTTTGTTCCAGGCAATAGCTCCCTCAGCTTTACTTCCCAAGAAGACCCATGCTAAGCAGGAGGATTCACTGTACTCACAGGGGCAGTAAGAACTGAGTTGCTATCCTGGTCATCTATTATGGAATTATTTCCATTCTGAAGGGAGTTTCTGTAATTTCCAGCTGGATCTCTAACAGAGGTTTCCACTTAATTGTTGACAATGATTTTTTTTTTCACTTTTTATAACAAACTGTCTTTCTGAATTTCACTTCTCATCTTGAAAATGCACTTTCTTTAATTCACTAAAGCTGCAGGTTCACTTTTCTTGTGCCTCTAAAGGATCCTAATAACAGTAAGATCATGCAAAATACACAACAGAATTTTAGCAGGCTTTGAAATTGTTAGCCATTTTAGACTTACCCATAGAGCCTACTTTCCAAGAACATGCACATTTCTCCTTTGGAAGCATACTGTTGTTGCCAGCAGGAAGAAAGGAATATGTTCCTCAATTGATCTCACTTGGAGCATTTAGGCCTCAAGAGAGTGACCAGTGGCAGGAAAAGCACCTGGCATAAGGAGTAAAGAGATGTGGTTAAAATGCAGTACTCCCAAAATCTTTAAATAGAAAAGCTGTGTAAAATGTTCTTGAACACAAGTTGACTTTAGGTTGGCAGCTCTGTATTTTGACAGGAATTGCAACAAAGACCTGAAGAGAAATGTCTGGTAAGGGCCAGGATGCTGAGTGTTACTGCATTCAGAGGGACAGGGAGCAGGGAATTTTACTTTCTCTGGATATGCTTACACAGTAAGTTGTTTAGCTTCTATAAGTTTAACCACTACCAATCACACTTGTCGCAGAGCTGTGCACTAGTTCTGCCAATGCACAGCAAAGATTTTTAGAGCTTGCTAAGCACATATCTGCACTTGGGCAACATATACAATTCCCACTAAATCAGACAAATGGATGCTGCTGAGCCATCTGTTTGAAAGTATGTTTAGTTATATAACCTAAGTTACAAGTACTTCCTCACAGATGAAGATATCTCATCTAAGATGGCTACAGAGAAGCATCTGAAATATCTCTACAAGACCAGAAAATACAGTGTAGGAACTGTACAAGACCTGTGCTCTTCTACAGAAGTGTGGAAGCCTGACAGGATCCCTTAGCTCATAACAAATGGCACTGAAATCTAGACTTAGACCACTGAAATGAACCCTACTGTCTTCATTTGAGTGAATATCTAGAGATCCCTTAAGTCAACATGAGACCTATTTAGACTGAAGTTCAGAAAGCAGATCAGACGGGAAAATATAGGGATGTTAGGATTTATGAGCCTTAACTTCAAAAAAAGCATTCTTTTTTGGTTGATTCAGAGTAAGAATCACAAGACCAGACTCCGTTCCTGAATTTGCACTTGCTACAAATGTGAAGCGCCCCTTGAGATTCTTGTGCTGCTTTGATAGATACTTAACAAACAGCACACGTAGAAATTTGACTTGCTTTCCTTGGTATACTATATAGACATGGACTTAAAATAATTCTGGAAACATGTAATTTGGTGGAGTTTAACACTGTTTTTCAGCATTAGTAGTTCTTGTCTTACTTGTGTTACTCTACAGTTTGGTTTATATCTATATGTAGATCGTATTTTAATAATAAAAACAAACATTTATCAGAAATTTTCAGTGCTCTTCTCCGAGAGTCATGATATTTTCCCTAGTTTCTGTTTGGTATTGTTACAAATGAAATGTTTTTGCTTTGCCTATGTGTCTCATTTGTTCATTTAACTGTATTTTTCAGTTCTAAACAGACTCTCAACCTGTACTCATCATCTAAGCATCTGAATCACTCTTCAAGCATATGAGTAGCATGATGGGTATAGATCAGTCAGTAGTCCCATGACTCTGCCTTGTCTGTTTAGGTCAGCTCTCACTTCAACCTCTTATCTGAGTCTGGAGATCAGTTTAATGGATAGAAGCCCAGCCCAGAAGGCCCACTACGCTGGGATGCAGGAGCTGAATTCTGTATTATGGCAGAAAGCTAGGTCGTGTCACACCTTTTAAACATATCCTCAAGACTCTGAAACCTCTCCATGAGTATTGGTGACCTTATTCAGGAGTCTTGTGAGAAGATGGTATTCTGATGGAGAAAGATATGAACAAACCCTTTCAGAGCTCATGCAAATTAAATCCCATAAGCACACATAAAAAAATATTTGATTTGACACCTTGGTTAAAGTTTTAAATGGTGATTGGATCACTCTGTTTACTTCCATTGTCAATAATTTTATTTTGTTAAGAATTTAAGAGAATACTAGCAGAATCTTTCCTTAGCAGTTTCCTTGCCAATATTTTGCTATTATACAAAAAATAGGACCATATAGGTAGGTCCCTTTTTGATTTCTCAATTGGAAAGAAAAGAAAAGGAAAGAAAAGAAAAGAAAAGAAAAGAAAAGAAAAGAAAAGAAAAGAAAAGAAAAGAAAAGAAAAGAAAAGAAAAGAAAAGAAAAGAAAAGAAAAGAAAAGAAAAGAAAAAAAAGAAAAAAAAATAGAAAAAAAAGAGACATCTCTGATGGATTCATCTCAGTTAAATTGGTACCTAAAACTCCCTGTCTGATCAAGTGTATTTACCTACCTAACAGTCCATACACCCCTATGGATAGCAAGGAGAGAGACAGGCAGCTGCACAAGGCAGTTTGTCACACTCTTAAAAAGGTGGGATGATCTGCCTTCCAGTGGTCACTCATACTGTCTGCTAAAAAGCCAATTCAACAATTTAAATTGGAGCACATGTTTAGTGTGTTTCAATAATGTGCTCAGATGACTCTGGTCAAGTAAGAGTAATATAGCCCCAACAAAGCTATGTGATTTGAGTAAGAAAGACAATTAAGTGCAAGGTAACTGTTTATAATTTTTCCAAACCCAGAAAGCTAGCAAAGAGCAAATGCAGGGTCAGATTTCACTATCACCACTCCCATTTAGTAGTGCTTCCTAGTTAAGTAAGTTGTTATTGGCTACCAATCCGAATGTATGTGAAGAAATTTAGCAAAATCAGGCTGGCTGAGAGCAAACATAAATTATTGACATATTCTGTATTTGGATGATTAAAGGGAGATACCAAGTTGTTTATTCAAGTACCAAATCTAGACTCTTTGCCAATGAGAGTAGGCTACTAAACATCAGATGTTCTGGACACAAGTCCCAAGTCTCCCTTGCTGTGTATAGTGCTATATATCCACCCAATTACAAGCCTGAAAAAGTGCTTGAGCTAGTTCAGATAATTAAATTTTAAATCTAATGTTCATATGAATTTTTAACATGCCATGAAAACCTAGGGTTCATAAATCATTTACAATAACACATGAAGGCATTCTTTGCCATCTCCAATCAATTTGTCCCTCAGATCAACAAAAATCCTTTCAGAACTTTTGATAAGCTAATATATGCCTTTGTAAATATGCCTCTTAAAGATCCTGAAGAGCTGGCTCTGCTCTGTAAAAGACATTTACATAGACTTACCAGCAAAGAAGGAAGAGGAAGTGGTGCATATATATACTTCTTAGAAAGGACCAGCTCAAAAAAGAAAATAAAACATCCATAAAGGCTGGACAGAGGAAGTTGTTTTCCTTGGCTATAAGAAGGATACTGCTGCCTGACCTAAAGAAGAGACTTTACTGCCATTATAGCTGATGTGGCAAGTTTGGTCTATTCTTTTGTTGGAATATGCATTTGTATCACTTTTGGAAGAAGGGGCAGGCAACATGGAAGGACTTCAAGGATGGTGTGATGTTCTGCAGGGAAAAAAAATAGAAGGGCCAAAGCTCAGCTAGAACCTTGTCTGCTGCCATAAAAGACAACAAATAATGTTTCTATGAATCAGCAACACAAGAGGGCTACGGAGATTCTCCAGCCTTTACTGGATGCAGAGGGAAACATAGTGACAAAGGATGAGAAAATGGCTGATGTACATAATGTCTTCTTTGCTTCAGTAGAACCAGTTGTCCTTGGCGTAGGTCCTCCAGCCCCCAGAGCTAGAGACAGGGAGAGGAAGCACAATGAAGTCCCCATAATCCATAGTCCACAGGGAAAAGATCAACAAACTGCTACACCACTTAGACCAACAAAAGTTCATGGGGACAGATAGGATCCACCCAAAGGTACTGAGGGAGCTGGTGGAAGTGCTCATTGAGCCACTTTCCATAATTAACCAGCAGTCCTGGCTAACTGAGAGGGCCCCATTTTCCAGAATTTAAAAATAGGACACATCTACAAGGTGGTTCAGAAGGAGGAGCCAGGGAACCACAGGCCTGTCAGCCTGACCTTGGTGCCAGGAAAGGCTATGAAACAGATCATCTTGAGTGCTATCACATGGCACATACAGGACAACCGCAGGACCAGGCCCAGCCAGCCAGGGATTAGGAAAGGCAGGTCCTGCTTGACAAACCTGATCTCCTTCTATGAGAGGGTGACCTGCCTAGTAGATGAGGGAAGGGCTGTGGATGTTTGTCTATCTGGACTTCAGCAAAGCCTTTGATACTGTCTCCCACGGCATTCTCCTGGATAAACTGGCTGCTCATGGCTTGGACAGATGTACACTTCACTGTGTGAAAAACACGTGGATAGGCAGGCCCAGAGAGTGGTAGTGAATGGAGTTACATCCAGCTGGCAGCCAGTCCCTAGGGAGGTTCCCCAAGGCTCAGTGTTGGACCAGTCCTGTTTAACACCTTTATTGATGATCTGGACAAGGGAATCAAGTGCAGACTCAGTCAGTTCACAGCTGACACTAAGTTGCGCTGGAGTGTTGATCTGCTGGAGGGCATGAAGATTCTGCAGAGGGATCTGGACAGGCTGGACTGACAGGCCATGGCCAGTGGTATGAGGTTCAAAAAGGCCAAGTGCTGGGTCCAGTACTTGGGTCACAACAATGCAATACTACAAGTTTGGAGAAGNGGAGCGTGTCCAGAGAAGGGCAGCGAACCTGGTGAAGGGTGTGGAGCACAAGTCCAGTGAGGAGCAGCTGAGGGAGCTGGGGGTGTTTAGTCTGGAGAAAAGGAGGTTCAGGGGGAACCTTATTGCTCTCTATAACCACCTGAAAGGAGGCTGTAGCAAGGTCAGGGTTGGTCTCTTGTCCCAGGTAACAAGTGAAAAGACAAGGCCTCAAGTTGCTCCAGCAGAGGTTAAGACTGGATATTAGGAAAGATTTCCTCACTGAAAGAGTGGCCAAGCATTAAAGCAGGCTGCCCAGGGAAGTGGTGGAATCACTATCCCTGGAAATGTCCGAAAGATGTGTGGATGTGGCACTTGGGGATAAGGTTTAATGGTAAACATAGTAGTGCCAGGTTAATGGTTGGACCCAATCATTGAGGTCTTTTCCAACCTTAGTGATTCTGTGGTTCTATAAAAGAAAAAAAGAACAGAAACATGTTGAAATACCATATTCTTTGGTCATTAGTGTTCAAAGCAGTTTAGTCAGAAAGATGTCCACTTACAAAGCAATTGACAGACATATGAGTAATTTCACTGTAGACAGCTACATTCACTATGCATGAAGCATCAGTGACAGAAAGAAAGAAACAAAAGAATATGAGTTTTCTCATCTTCTAGTGAGTTTTCAGCAAAATTCTTGAACAGAGAATCAACCTCTCTTGAGGCTCCAAATAAAAAGCCCTATTTTTAAGATCTGAGACAACAGTTCTCTTATAGCCTCCCCTCCTTTTGGTGGCTTTTTAGGGACAACCTCTTGTTCTATAGCCTCAGGCTGCTTTTTTCAACCCTCGCTTTCTACCACAAATGTGTAAGGTTGCATTTTCAGGAATGGCCATTATTCTTGGGATCCAAGTCTTTTGTTTTAGCCTTGTCTGCCTGTTGATATGTTTGTAAGTCCCTAATGTGTCTGACATCAGTATCTAACCTTATTGTTCATCATCTTGAGCAGAATTGCAATACAGAGGGCTTAATTTACTTACCAAGGAGATCCACGTTCATAGGTAGCCCACATCCAGCATTTGAGCTAGCTCACTTAAATTCTAGTCTAGGAAACTTTGCACTGAACCTCAGGGAGACGCTAGACATAGGCACAAGCCTCTGTGTCAGACAAGAGCATTGAAAAACAGTTTTATTGAATCCCTGAATACAAGGCTAAATTTCTGAAATAATAGCATTAGACTTTTCCAGAAAATTCTCTGTAGATAAAGAGACAGATACTTCATATCTGGAAATCTACCTCCTAGGAAAAGGTAGAATTTTTTTTCCTAAAACCACTGTCGTGGTTTGACCCTGGCCAAGTGCTAGGCACCTACGGCAGCCGCTTACTCGTTCCCTCCCCTGCCACAGCTGGGCAGAGGAGGGAAGGAGAGGGGCAAAAAAATTAACACAAGGGTCCATGAGTTAAGATAAGGAACTGGGAGAAAATGCTCCAAGGGCAAAGCAGACTCAACTTAAGTTGCAAAGTGAAATTTATTACTACCAGAGTTAGAAGGAGGATATGAGAAGTAAACCTAAACCTTTAAAAGACACCGTTCTTTTCCACTCCCCTCCTCCCCCCTCCCCCACTCCCTGCCTCCCTCCCTCCCTCCCTCTCACCAACAGTGCAAGGCGGGGCAGGGTGTGGGGGTTCAGGTCAGTCCATTTCTAAGATCTTCTACTCCTGCTTAGGCAGAGGAGTTCTTCCCCTGCTTTGCC
>VYZT01043396.1:0-16972 GCA_013400735.1 Pomatostomus ruficeps
AAAAAAAAAAAAGAAAGGTGTTTCTAGTAATAAATTACCTGGAGAATTAAAAGCAAGGGAATATGACAGTGGTAACCTTGAGACATTGCTAAAGAGACAGCACGATACCGACAAAATCCCTTCCAGATAGGATGCATGAGGCAGTCATTAGAAAGAAAACAACATTCCCAAAAGGCTTATATACACCAGCCAAAGCCTTCCACTGATTAATATATCAAACCACTTTGTCATGTTTAAATAGGTCTGCACAGTATCTGATAATCTAGTAGCAACACAGCAACAACAAATGGCAGATCACAGACTCTTCTAATCATATTTCATATTTTCTACATGTTCCCACAACTATAAAAAGTATAATGTTACGTAAACTAAATTGGTTTAGTAAAATGATGTAATTCAATAGAAGTATTTAAAAAAAAAAAAAAGAAAGAAAAAATATCCAGGCCTATAAGCCCATTTACCTAGTAAAGTTTTCTTTGATGTAAATTGCCAGTTAAGATCTTATGAAGTAAACACAAAAAAAAGGAAAACAGCATTAAATATCAAACTCAAAAACTGTTTCATATCATCCTTCATTAATATTCAGTTTAGGGTTATGGAAGTAAGTTGCCTCTCGGGGGAAAAAGCAGTGACAGATTTCACAAAGCAAATAATTCTTGCATGTCCTAACAGAGTGGGTGTATGCTAGAATTTATTCTTCTTCAGTTGTCATTGCCACACACAAATCATTGTACTCTAAGACGTGCGCACTAAGTCCTTGATTAGCTATAAACATTGCTCTGTAGAGCAGGTGGAAGGGACTTGGGAATGTGGTAAGGCTTGCAACTTTTTCTTGGAATGATTTTCCCAAAAATGCATGTCAGGATGAACAGAAATTCTGAGCAGATGGCTCCCACATAATTTCAGCTAGGTAGAGCTGCATATGATTTCCTTATATCCATCTAGTCATTAAATGTTACTTTAGGCCTGTCTGATGGTTGGTATTTCCAAAGGCACCCAAGAGCATCCAACAACTGAAGTCTTGCACAGCTTGAAAAAGTTAATTATCCAACTCACTTGTGCTTCTTTCACAATGACTTTTGGCTCAATCCTATAGCAAAATATTCTGAAACGCTGAGAGCTTGTTTTCCTGCCAAAGCTAAATCCACTGTGCTGTGGACACTTCCTTCCTTCAATACCAAGGGGAGCTGGATAAATTCTCTTCATGTAAGCAAAGAGAATATATTGCTCAAACAGCAGTTTATTCCTCATTTCCCAGAGAAATGCAAAGTTCATTCTACAGTTAATTTAGTGGATTCCTGTTTATTTCACCTAAAACAGGAAGAGAATCAGTAGTATTAATTTTTTAGAAAAAAGGGGGTTTAAAGCCAGTAGGTAAGTTGACAAATTAAATTCCTTTCAAAAAATCATTATTCATGGTGAAAACTATGTATTCACTCAATATCTTTCCAGTAATAAAAATAATACCAAAGCAGATGTTATGCATAATACACTCTAAGTTTAATTAAAACTGAAAGAAAAACAACAATAATATCAGAAACAGATAATTGCTTTCAACTGTAGCAGCAGCCACTTGGTCGAGGTCTAAATTTTCTCTAATAAAGCAAAATCTGCTTTCATTTACATCTTTGAAACTCCACTGAGGCAGAAGAGTGAGGTACGGAATATAATTTGGAGGTCATGTGCAGAGAGTCTACACTCCACCTATCCCATTGTTTTTCTTTTTTTTTTCCTTCCTCATTATTACCATAATCTTTTTGGATTTTTGTAAAGCTTTTGATGCTGTCTGATATCCTTCTGGACAAAATGTGCAGTCCATAGCTGGATAAACACATTATGTGATGGGTGAGCAACTGGCTCACAGGTCAGGCAGAAAAGGCTCCAGTGAGTGGGGTGACATCAGGCTGGTGACCTGTCAGAAGTGGGGTCCTGCAGGGCTCCGCTCTCCATCCTCTTCTCTTCAGCATCTTTATGAAGGACTTGCACATAGGACTGGAAGGGACACTAAGCAAGTTCATAGATGATAACAAAACTGAGAGGAGCTGGTGACTGTCTTGAAGGCAGGAAGGCCTTGCAGAGAGACCTGGACATATTAGAGGGCTGGGAAATCCCCAACCATATGAAGCTTATCAGAAGAAAGTGCCGGATTCTGCATCTGGGATGGAACAGCCCTGGATGTATGGGCAGGCTGGGGAATGAGATGCTGAAGAGCAGCACCACAGAAAGGGACCTGGGGGTCCTGGTCAATGGAAAGTTGACTGTGGGTCAGCAGTGCCCTGGAGCCAGGAGGGACAGCCCTGTCCTGGAGGCATCAGGCCCAGCATCAGCAGCCGGGCAAGGGAGGGGATTGTCCCGCTCTGCTCTGCACTGGGGCAGCCTCACCTCGAGTGCTGGGGGCAGGTTTGAGTGCCACAATACAGGAAGGTATTGGAGAGTGTCCAAAGGAGGGCAACAAAGATGGTGAAAGGCCTTGAGGGGAAGCCGTGTGAGGAGTGGCTGAGGTCACTTGGTCTGTTCAGCCTCGAGGAGACTGAGGGGAGATCTCATTGCAGCGACAACTTCCTTGTGAGGGAAAGATGGGGGCAGACACTGATCTCTGCACCGTGGTGACCGGTGACAGGACCCCCGGGAACAGACTGAAGTTGTGTCAGGGGAGGTTTAGATTGGATATTAGAAAAAAGGTGATCAGAGACTGGAACAGTCTACCCAGGGAAGTGGTCATAGCACCAGACCTTACAGAGTTCAAGGAGAGTTTTGACAATCCTCTTGGGCACACGGTGTGACTCTTGGGGATGGTGCTGTGCAGGGCCAGGAGTTGGACTCCATGNTACTAGAGTAATCAGATTTTAGAAGACAATACTTCATAAGATCTCTTCAATTCTAGCAAGGATCTTCCAATTTCCTTTAGGAAAGATTTCAATATTAGAGGTGATGACCCTCTGCCACTGATGCATATAATTTGAGTCTCAATGTTTTCAGAAGATGTCAGCATTTTCTTATACCTGTAGAGCATATTTGCATTATGCTTAACGTGAGACATTTAAATCATCTATATCTGAGTTTGGACATAGAAACAATATTAGATGTAGAATCGTGTCTGGTGTGTGTTCATTAGGCAAATACACAGATAGCATTGATACAGAAACTAAAATGAGCATTTTTACCAAAATAAAGGTTTTTTGTGTACATGAAATACCCCAGTGGATTGAGGTATAAAGGGAAACCTCATGACCTATCAAAATTAGAATCTCAGAGTACAAGAGTGAAGGTAGGAGAGGTGATCAAAATTCTCTAGTTGCTAGGCATTTTATGGAAAGAGGCCACATTCACTCATCTTATTAAAATTCATGAAAATTGAAAATATCCAAAAGCCCAGGAGGGGTGGGGTCACAAAATCTATTTCACAGAACTGGGAAGCTTACTCTAAATTCACCTTGAAAGCACTTTCCCCATCACAGACTTCCTGGGAGCCTTTTGATTTCTCTCCTACTTAGGAGGTAATTATAGAACTTCTTTTCCTCCCTGAGTAAAGCATACAGAAAGAGTTCACTTCAGCCTTTTATGCAGATTGTAATGGTTTGTTCCCGACTAGATCTTTATTGCAAATTGTTTCTCCTTTGCTCTCTCTCCAATTCATCTAGTTGGCTTTATTTTTATTTCCCTTTTCTTCTCACATCTTGTCCTCTGTGTCATTTTATATCACAACTATTTTGGTATTAAATATTGTTGAACTTTGCACTTGTCTTTTCCTCTTTTAATTTACTTTTGCCTTTAATTTCAAATTTATTGTTGTCGGAAAACAATGACATTCAGGCCACAGGGATGACGGAAGAGGGATGTTAAACAAAGGCTGTGTAGTGTATTTCTCTTGTGGATAAACCTCTTGAAAGGTACAAATCCAAAGGTAAAGAAGAAATTCTTTCTAAAAGGATTTCTAAGGGCACCAGATCCATGTGAGATTTTTAAGATCACCACAGTCATTTCAGCCAGGAAGAACTTCAGTCTGAGTTGATGAGGTTAAAGTGCCTATGGCAGATACTTGGCTTACGTGGTCTAGTCTGACCCTAACAGCCACCACTGCTTTTAATTTCTTGTACAAATTGACACTCAGTGGAAGATTGGATGGGGAATTGTACACCATCCCGTTTTTACGTCAGGAAAGCCTGTCTCCCTGGAGCACTACTACTGCAATAGGACCACAGAATTTCTCCATGCTCAGGCACCTCCTTTGTTTTGGAAACATGTTAGGGTTAATATTTATTTATAACTAATAAACAGTGTTTCCAAGATAAAACCAAAGCTTAGGCATCATTCAACCACTGAAGCAATGCTATTTTAGGCAAACTAGAATTAGAGTCAAGAACCATGGCCTTTTAATTCTTGTGGTAACAGCCCACTTTTACTCTTAAAAGAAAGCATGGATAAGGTAACATTTATATTTTAAACTGTTTTTCTAATGTTGGGTGAAAGTTGTAGGACATAAACAAAAGCAGTATTGCAGCAACCAGCTTGCTAGAGTATATCCCAAAGACTCAGCATTCCAGCAGACCTGCACGGCTCATCACACTCCTCTGCAAGTGATGCCAATGGTCAATAACAGACCAATAGTATTCCCCTGAATCCATCAAGCATGCGTAAGTGCTAATAAAGAGAAAAAAATAAATGTTCTTCCATGAAGAAGCTATCAATATTTTTCTATTAAGTGATGGTATAAGAAGAAAGACGTTCTACAAAGCCCTCACTCGGAAAGCTGGTCTGCTTTGGGAACAAGCAATCACAGCTGTGACTAAATCAACCAAACTAGGCATCACCAAAAGTTATTAAGAACATATTTTTCCTCAGCCTAACTGTTCTGCTTTATATATTATTCACTCAGCCAGCTGCAAAGCCCTCTCTCATTCTTGGTGATTTCAACAGTAGCTGTTGTTGAAGATTGTAAGCATTTAGAATAGGTATATAAAAATACTTATAGCATTTAGTGTTTACACTAATAGCCTTAAAAGAGAAATTTTTATATTTATCAAGCTTAAGCATAAGTTGTCCCTCACCCTGATGAAGAACATTCATATCCAACTTCTAAGGAATCTAAGCCAAAATCCAATATTTTTTCTCTTCAATGTTGTCAATCTCCCGAGCTTTAAATTCTCCCTCTTTCAGAATCCTGTCTGGCACATGGAAGAGATTTTTTCAATAAATCAATACTGTAATAAAAAATGACTGTTTCTACACACTCCACATATTAACTGAGTTTCTCTTATACAGATAAAATCATTCACCTTATGCTCTATATTTGACATTCATTCTTAATAGCAGACCTTAATAAAAGAAGCACCTGATGAATTTAAAATATCATTATGTTAAATCTTGGCTGCTTTGACATAATAGCTAATCACTTAATTTGGTTTCAGAAAGAATGATAACATTTTGCTGTTTTCAAAGTATACTTTTGAAAAAGAATACAATCTGAAAGAAATGCTATGAGTATAGGCATGTTAAGTAACAGCTATCATTTTTTTGTCAGCAAAATGGAAGGCTACTGTTTTCAGCAAGAATGAAATTAGCAGCTTACCCATGAAAAAAATGTAAAAACCAAAGCCAAATTATATGCTTTTTCCTAAAATTATTATAGCATAAATATCCCTTGTCACGGTTTAACCCCAGCCAGCAGCTAAGCACCACACAGCTGTACCCTCACTCCCCCACAACGGGATGGGGGAGAGAACAGGGAAAGTGGGAAAACATGGGTTGAGTTTCAGCCAGTTTCATGCAGTTTCATAGGTAAAGCAAAAGCCACACTCAAGCTGAGCAAGAAAGGAATTATTTCCCCACTTCCCCTGGGCAGGCAGGTGTTGGGCCTTCCCAAGGAAAACAGGGCTCCGTCACGTGTAGTGGTGACTTGGGACAACAAATGGCATCGCTCCGAACACGCCCTCTCCCTCCTTCCCCAGCATTGTACGCTGAGCACGACTCCATGGGCTATGGGAGAGCCCAGCGGGCAGTTGGAGTCAGCTGTCCTGGCTGTGTCCCCTCCCAGTTTCTCCTACACCCACAGCCTGCTTGCTGAAGGGTCAGAAGTAGAAAAGGCCTTCAGGCTGTATAAGCCCTGCCTGCCAGTAAGGAGAGCATCCCAGAATTACCAATGTTGTCTCAGCACAAATACAAAACACAGCCCCATCCTAGCTACTGTGAAGGAAATTCTCTCTATCCCAGCCAAAACAAACACATCCCTATAGCACCCGTATGGAAAACAACACATACATGATAAAACTGCTTTCCAGCACATATACACACAAAGAACAAACTACTACCCAAATTTTAACAGCAGAATTTTCAAAGCCACAATTTTGTTTCACTCCGTGATATAAGTTAAAAAGAAAGAGGAGGCAAAGCATAAGGGACTCACTGAGCAATAGCAGCAACCAAAAAATATCTGCATGTTCTGCTAAATACCATTATTCCAAAATGGGTTTTACTAATCTGGGGATAGCCCTTCTGGCAGCAGCTGCAGCTTGAATCACTGTGTTTCGAGCAAAGCTCTCTTCTGTCCTGATATAAGCAACACTGAGAGCTGTACAAGGTGTACAGTTCCAACAAACACAGCCAATCGACACCATTACAGCCTATGCCTCCATTTCATGCCAGTTACTTACCCAGATGTTCCCATCCTGGTGGTAGGGTTTCCAGTTTCTCCCTGTATCGCTGTAGAGCATCCGATATTGAGTGACCCAGTCCGAGCTGCTGTACCTGCCTTGAGTTGCAATGGCACTCAGCTGCTTCCTGTTCCCAAAATCCACTTGCAGCCACTGGTAATGATCACTGTCTGATGGAGACCAACCTCCTGCACCTGTTGAGTTGAAACAGAAGGGAGATTTAGATCTCAGGCTGCTGCTTTGATGAGGACTCATTGTGAAGGTGCTGATTGCTGGAAGTCAGCCCAGCTGAGAGGACTAGAATACCAAAAAAAATTTGAACACACGTGGAAGAAATAGGAGTTGCCTTTTTTAAAAAAATGCAGAACAAATCTTAGCATAGGTTTGAAGTACATTAACTCTTCTGCCATAATCATATTTTGATATAATTATGATTTAATGCGGTGCCTGCTAACCAATCAATGCCTTCATAATTCCTTAATTACAGTTTGTTACTTTTTGCCAAATTATAATTGTTTAAGGGTTGGCCAATTTGCCATGAAGTCCTTTGTCAGAGTAAGGCACAAATCAATAAAAACTTTGGGATTTTCTGTGCCTTTTCAATAACATTTCAAGTTGAAGAGATAATATAGATAAAAAGTGAGGAAATAAGAGCAAGATCTCTGCTTTCCTATGTTTCACTATAGTGTGCAAACGGAAAGATCTACCAGAAGAATTGAGGAAGGAGCAGGTGCTGCAGGGCTGGATCCAGTTTTGATCTGCTGGTTGTACAAGCTGTCCCAGATTACATTGGCAGATGCCTTACACAAGTGTTATTGCTCTTTATGGGTCTATGAATTAACTTGACAGTAATACTCTTAATATTCTTCTCAGCCACTAGACTACATTAAACTGTTCTAAATAAAGAAGGCCAGTGATGCATAGATAAATGTGGTATTGAGACATTAATGTAATTTCTTATTCTGAAATAAAAATGTTAAGGGCAAAACTGTATTAGCATTCTTCAGAGAATAATAAAATTTCTCAGATATTATAATGATATATCTATTATAATGGTAAGTATTAGGAAATTTATTAAATAAAAAAACTCATCTATCAATACAGAGAAAAAGTGGAGTACCATTCTCTTTATAATCATAACAGACGTTAATACACAGAAAATACAATGTTTACAGACTTGATGTGATTTACAGGGGTTTTATTTTGCTTTTAGCTTTGAACCAAATAAATGTCTTGGCACACCACCAAATCATGTAGTCTCGTCCACGGGCCAATTTTTGTTGCTTTTAATTTCACTTATAGCCTTCAACTGATGTCACAAGCCTCGCCTGCTTGCCAAACAAGAAACTTTGCTATCCTGCATCTTATATACTCCCATCATTAGGCGGCAGCATTGCCTCAGTCTTACACAACCCTCAAACTCATTCAGCTGCTACAGGTGTTAACATCTGTGGGTCATTGGGCATTTTAATGTTGTCACATCAACAGGACGATCTGATGCCTTAAGTGGTTGCCTTTCATTGTAATTAAACGTGTAGCACTACACCAATGACAACTAATTTGTTAAAATTTTCAATATTTACAATAGATGTTCTCTTCCTGCTCTACCCAGCAAAGTAAACAACAAATAACACCCTAAAAACCACCCTTACTCAAAAGCACTTCCAGCAAAAATAATTCCCACGCATTCCCAAGTTCAAACTCGATGTAGTTTTGCTGAGAATGGTACCTGATCATTCAAAACAAAATACAGCTTCTTCATAACCACTGTGCATGGAGCTTGGAACAGTTAGCTCTACATACTTGTTGTAACAGCAGAGATGATGTTTTCTCTCCCTATCCTAAGATCCTCATCAAATTGATGCATCTGAGACTCCTGGCACACAAAAGATAAAAAGTTGCCATCGTTCCAAAATCATCTTTGTAAAAAAACGCTTTGAGTGGCTACAGAAAAAAAATAAGATTCAAATGCGATCATTTTTAAGAATTTTTATGAAAGATTTCATAAAGTTAAAAAGTCTATCAATCAGATTTCCTTCATCAACGCAATTGTTGAAAAAGTATTACATACTACAGTGCTATGAAGGTTAAAATAGGTATTAGGGTTTTTACACTTTTTACTTATGCAGGAGATTTACATTAAACCAGGAGATTTTGTTAAGCACATTTAAAGGAAACTAATTTGAAGCATAACCAGATATAATTTCTTTATTTAGTGACTTCATATTACTAAGGCAAGACTTTGGTCTCATTGGAAATTGCAACTAGGTTTCAAAGATTCTTCCCTTACAAACCCTTGAGAAAGTTTGTAAAATCTGAGTGCTAACATTCCTTTTCCTGGTTGTTTATTTTTACTTAAGAAGAGTTGGAAAGCATTTTTCGCATCAGGTTTAAGAAAACTTAGAGAGGTGTGGCACAGGGCAGGGCAGACCTCAGCCAGCCACCAGAAGCAGCCTGTAAGTATCAATTAAAATCGTCCTCTTCCACTTTGATTCACCAAGCTGTGGAATTTGGGGGAGATGACCATTTTGTTCATGGTGTTGCTGATACATGTAACCTCTAGTGGTTCACAGATCTTTTTTTTAAAGATGTTTTTTTTCTTCAGGTGTATGCTCTAAATAAAGTTATGGAAATAATGGATTACACACAAATTTCCCCACAGTGAAGTTCTGAAAACACCCCGAATTTGAGGAATTTGAGTACATTTGTGTCTCCATTCAATCTAAGTAGGTACAAAAATCTCACGTCCCCCTAAATGTGCACATGCTCATAGTTCTCTATAGCATTAAATATTTTGCTGAATAAATCTCAGCTTTTTCACTGGAATTCAGATTCAGTTTGATTGTGGATTGGGAAGAGAGGAGTTACTAATAAATAATACATTTTTCCTTTTTAAATGAGTGAGGAATTTGGAAATCAAACTTAATTTCCACAATATGGCATTATTTTTGAAATAAACAGAATTTTATGGCCAACACGTTATGAAAGAATGATGAATTTTCTTCAGGGAAGGACAAAATGACAGCATGTTAGGAGTTTTCAGGGATCATTATGTCATACTGAAACTACAGTGTCGTATTAAATTTGTTGAATAATTGCTATTCAGTGTTATTGTTCACACCTTGGTGTAAACTGTTAATTTTTAATAGTTATAGGCTATATCCTGAATTTTAGTACATTTATTATTTGCGCTTTCTATTATGGCAGAAAAATAGGCACTGGATACCTGTTTTTTCATACAACTCTCCATTTAATTCATGTACTGCCTTTTAACGACAAATAGCGCAAAATACTATGAAATCAATGAGAGTTACAAATTAGAAAGAGATTAAAAATAAAAAATTGTTTATACTAAACAAATGCATATTATACAGTTTACTTTCCTTGAAAAGGGAAGGAGCATTTATGGACCTTTTCGGCAGTAAAGGTGCAAAAAATCCAATTGCAGACAATATCTGCTTCCTATTTTTATATTTTTACTGAAACAAACACACATGATATGTCTTATTATGCAGAAAACATAAAACCACATTCAGAATACTAAGAACTTGTAAAAGTGGAAATTGTTAATGATTTTATATCAAATAAAAATGATTCCTAACCAACAGTATTAGCTTCATTACAAGAATTGAATTTCAAAGACAATTTTTTAAAAAATTATGAATATTCCCATGTGTTTCATGTTTTTATTGGATTTTATTCCACGGGTTCATTCCGTGGAACAAGAAGGATCGTGAAAAACAGTCTGTCTCTGAATGACACGTGAAAGACAGCAAAATATATTTCTAGGAGTATAAAGAATTTAAGTCAATGTGGGCCTATTTTTTCACATATAATTTCTTCCTTTTAATTAATTACACATTTCAGCTTCCTATTCAAAGCTGGGGAGTGAGTTACCTCCCCTTTCCTGCACACAAAGACAGCCAACATGATGAGTTAGCCTTACTTTCTTATCATTCCCCATGATGAATTGTCAGTCAGCTTTGCAGATGTTATATTTTTATCCAAACTCTCATAGGTTACTGCGTTTACAGATCTCTAAGAAGGGGGACGCTGATGATTTTTGAAAATGTCTGTTCCGTTTCAGTTAGAAATCATTCTTTTGAGAATTTGGGCCTTTCATTTTCATTCATGATGAAATCTGGAAACATTAATTTGCACTGAAAGAATCCATTCTTGTTTTAGTCTCACTTGTTCATCATTCCCTACGACAAATCACAAAATTAAAAATACCAGTACTGCAGTAAATCTAGTGTTCTACTCTTTCCAAATCAGTAATAAAAAAGTTTCAATGACGTGAATTAAAGAAGAAGAGGATTCTTACTCAGAAGTTTCATTAGAAAGCGAACTATAGACATAAGTTTTGTTGGAGTTATAATTCAGGGGATTATTTATCTAATCATAGAATAATTCTATAGCCTTTCAGCAAGGAAACAAAAAATATGTCTTTTTTAATAATTATGTAATAATACCCTGAAAAGTTCCTAGAATTTGAATCTTCTTATTTGTATGGGAAAACCACGACCCAATCTTTCAATGAGAAATAACCCTTTCTAGGTCACCGCAATAGCATGAAATCAATACTGTTTGATACCTTGCTATTTTCCAAAACATTGCTTGTCATTCCACTACATAAAAGATAAATCAAGACCAAAAAGAAATCTTTGAAATACTGAGATCATTCATTTACTGCACTTCAGAGAAAATATGGGCAGCCATTTTCTACAGTACCCTGGGAAACAATATAAGAGACCCGAAATTCGAAATGGCATAAATCTACCTGCACTGTTTGTCACCGTTGTAGTTAAGTAGGACATCAATGGAGGTTTTCATTTTTGCCTTGTCTCCCTCTGTCCATTCTATAATAGAGGGTAGATAAAGACATTACTCAGAGAAAATAAAATGCTTCCAGCTGTGAGGCCCTCAACAAAGGCAGGATGTGGAGCTATTGGAATAAATCCAGAGGAAGTCACAAGATGCTCCGAGGGCTGGAGCACATCTCTCATGAAGACAGGCTGAGAAAGTTGGGACTGTTCAGCCTTGAAAAGAGAAGGCTTTGGGGTGAATTAATTGTAGGCTTCCAGTGCCTGAAGGGAGCCTAGCAGAAAGATGGAGAGAGACTTTTTCCTAAGGTTATGTAGCGACAGGACAAAGGGGAATAGCTTCAAACTGAGAGAGACTAGATTTAGGTTAGACATAAGGAAGAAATTCTTTACTGTGAGGGTGGTGAGACACTGGAATAACTTGCCCAGAGAAGCTGTGGGTGCCTCATTCCTGCCAGTGTTCAAGGCTGGGTTGAATGAGTCTTTCTGGCCTGGTAGAAGCTGTTGAAACTGGATGATCTTTAAGGTCGTTTGCAGTCCTGGAACACCACACTGGATCTAGTCACACTGAGAAAAGTTGTGTTTATACAGAACTCTTGGATGAGTGAAGACTTTGCACTTCAAGCTGCTTTGAGGGAGGGTCACATTTACCATGTGTTTGGTAGAATCCTCCAACAAAGACCCTCCAGTCCTCACACAGGGCTTCACTTCTCATTGAAGCAATCTTTTTCTGATATTGGCATGGGCAAACATTTATTTCCTTACCATAAACAGCATACATTTGTTTATTTCTTGTATCCATCTGCTGTTCTATCTAAATTTGGATTTATAATCTATTCCCTATCTTCAGGGTAGGGATTTGCTTTCGCATTTTTGAAAAGCTCTTCTTTTTAGCACAAAACAGCAGGGATGCATTTGCAGACAAGACCATGCAAAACACAAATGGTAGGCAAATAATGAACATTCTGCTTCAGAAGACGCAAAGGTTGATATTAAGAAGGTAAAAAACACTGAGGAAACAGCAGCATGAGAGAAGAAGAGAGCAAAAATGATGAGTAGATATCTTCTTCTCTAGAATTCACTATTAGAATTTACCCCAAATCAAAATATATTGATGAGAAACTGGCAAATTAGATCCAACCTTTGACCTACTTCTCCACGAATTTCAGCAGCTTTCTAGAAGTGCAGCAAGAATTAGGAGCCAGTAAGCTCTAAAGCTCTAAGTTCCCTATAAAATACATCTAATAAAACTCATTTGCAGGGGTAGAAGATTGGAAAGATCCAGTATTCACTCCTCAAATTAGGCTTCCTTCACAGCAGCTGAAAGATGCAAGTCTATAAAGAGGGTATGCTTTTCATTTCTTCAGACTGTGTAAAACAACTGTTTTTTCTATTTTGCTGGAAGAGAGTAAGGATCAGCCCTTATTCACTTTAGCAAATATTTTTTGGACATTGTTACATTAATTTTAGAAGACTTGCCATCTAGTAAAAAAATAGACAGAGTGTGTGTGTGTAAAAAGCGCCTAATTATATTTCTTAAAACTATTTTATTTTCACTTAAAAATCTGAAAGTTAAAAGTAGAAATAACCCAAGGGATAACAGTAGTTATCAGGATACAGTCCACATAGATCTTTTTTAAAAGAACATTAAAATCACTATATTATTTTTTAAATCCCAATAGATCTCTCTTACAGTAAATGCAATTAAAATAAATCCCTTGATGTAGTGTCTGCTTCTTAATACCCACTGCTTCCTAGTATATCTTAACTGAGCACACGCCACATATGAGGGAATGAATAGTCAATCCGCCCTAAGGAACAGTGGTGATATCTAACAAAAATTGATGCAAAAGAGATCTCATTGTTGTCAGTCACACTTGTCAGACTCAAAGTAGGGGAAAAAAAGTCATAAACCTAAGGAGTCTCATATCCTGAATTCACTGTTGGGGAACAAACACTTTGCAGCTTTGGTTATTTTAATGAACACATCACTTTAAACTATGCCTTTCCCATCTGTTCTGCTTTCTAATTACATATGCAAAAAGAAGCTCATTCACAACTGCATCCTAATGGAATCTTAAACAAAACTTGGACGAGATTTAAATATTCTGTGCACATCATCTGCGTTCAAGGCACCAAGCAGCTTCTTCTCCACGAGGTGTTTTCTTGTTTTCTGGGCGGAAAGTTGAGGCGAGGCAACGGATCGCTGCACCCTGGCGTACAAATCCCTTGCATACAGAATAACCACAGTGGCATACAAAAGACAAGGCAGAGAGGAGAGAGATCTCCCTTTCCTCACATCACCTCTGCAAGTGCCTCGACACAAATCTCTCACTGTATGTTTATGCATTGCAGCGCTGGGGTTTTCCTGACAACTCAGGTCACATCCCTGGCAGGAACTAGCAAGTGTGTAGTTAATGGATGGCAGGTACTACCTCTGCAGTGTCTCTGCTGAGCAATCGAGCTCTGATTACCAGATTCTTATCCAAGATTTTAATGATGGTCTGATCGCAAATAGCAAAGTTTTACTGGCTGTGATTGAACAGCATTTACATCACGCCAAAATACAGATACAAGCTCATTATGACACTTCCTTGTAACTGCTGGGATCCTTCCTTAGTAGAGATGCCAGAGGAAAAGGAAAAAGTGTATTCCAGCACCTGATTTATATCATTTCAATAGCAATGAGATGCCTAAACACTTTAGTCACCTAAGTCATCTTGTTCCTATTAGATGAGCCCACAAATTGATGGAAGGCAAAGCCGAACTATTGGAAGTGATATCATGGTGTTCTATCCTATCTTGATTAATATTTTTCCCTCAAATGATTGCACATGAAAAATGATTAAATGACGTAATTCAGGCTTATTAATATCTCATTCTGTGACAAGTCTTCAGCCACAAAAGCTGAATGCCCAGTCTTACAGAGACTTGCTGTGGGAGATCCTGTAGGGAACACGGTTTCTGCCATTGGGCTGTGGCATATGCCAGTGTTCTAGTGGCGTGTGAACAACACTCAAGTGAAATGCTCACTGTGAACAAATAGAAACCACACGGTTGTTTCATTATACTCACTATCTGTTTTCCATCTACATTTTTTAAGTGTGAATCTCCTGGTCTGTGTCTCCCACAAGAAAATCTCCCTTGAAATGCCCAGCTCACGGTGTTCTCCCTCCAGCTCTTCCAGACCCTTAAAGAGTCTTAGTCCAGCAAGCAGAAAAAGCTCCTGATATTCAATACAGTGGTTCTGAAGTCCAGCTCCCTTAATTATTGCCAACAGTCAACCTTTGCTGGCTGCTACTGGTGTTTGCAACACCCACCTGGGCTCAGCCCCTGGACTGCTACAGGATCTGAAGACCGCACACTTTTTCCTCTGTTACTCTTTTTACATTTCTACCAGTTTGTTGTTCTCACTGCTATTTGTGTGGTTTGGGGTTTTTAGTTTGCTTGTTTTTTTATAAGGTTCTTCTTTTGATATTGGCAAGAAAAGATCCATTCAGGAGTACATTCAGGTTGAAGACTCTTCCCTAGTGGTTCCTATCCAGGCTAAACCTGCTTTTCCTCTATATGCTTTTCCATCTGCTTAAAATTTCAAACCTGAATTCCCATTTTACGGGAATTTATGAGAAGCTCATCTCAACCCAAATGGTGGTGATTTCTGAAAACTCAAAATTGTTAATAAAGCACTCTGAAACATTCATTTCTTCTTGAGTGGTAAAATCACTGTGCATTTTGATAATTTTCCACAAAAAATTATAAGTGAAGCTAATGAATTTTCATAAAGAGGTTCTCATTCGTGGAACAAAATTACTGAGAGCAAAAAACTAAATCAGCCATTGCAACTGAAATTTTCTGAATAGCCAAAAATAGTTTTTGGAGTATTTTCCACATACAAATAGCCTAGAAAATTAACATTTAGAGGGGGATATGCTATCCTCTTATTTGTGTCAATGTGGCCTTGAGAAAAGGTCCTGAGAAAAGGACAGGAGTCTTCCTGATCTGCCTCATTGATTAGCCACTGCTCCCAAAAGCTTCTGCAAATCAGACCTCGCTCAAGATCTCACAGGATCTCTGATATCACCGCTGCCATGCATGGATATAAACTGCTGCTGCTGCTCAATCTGTCCTAGGAAATGTCTCTAATTCTTCTGGTTTTCCTTCAACAACCAGGAGCACAGAATTGTGAAATATTGAGAGGTGACTTTTAAAATCTAATATACAGCTGATTCAAGGGGTTTGTGGCATTTTCTGCTTTAGCAAAGCTAAAAGATGATTATTTTTTTCATTAATGCATCTGTTCCAAGCAGTACTGAGATCCTTATCCTTCTTCTCCATTAAGAAAATATATTCTATTTTTAAAAATTGTTCTGCATTGCATCCATTTTGGTGATGAAAGCTCATATTAAGCCTTTTATTTTGCTAATAGCGAAACATTTATTGATATCATATGCAGAGTTGCAACAACATGGGAAGAACAATTTTATTCCTTATTTGAATTTGCAAAATAATATGTTCATTTCAAGATAAGGCTATATTACAGCAGAATTCAACTTTTTAGGGCAGTGACTTGCCTGAAGTCTATAGTAAACTACTCATAAATAATGATGATTCCCTGATGAGTTTATACTCCTTGGAGCCAAAACATAGCACTGTATACAAAAAATCATTATAATCATGTGAGATTGTACCAGGGGGAAAAACAGCCAGCAGAAAAAGTTATAACACTAATAAAAGTATCAGTGCTCTTATCAGTGGCATCAAATGTTAATTTACCCTCTTGAGATTAACTAATCTGATACATTTTAGACACTAATCAGGGTAAGAAATTCTGCTAGGATTTTTATTCAATATAAATTACTGAGAACTCAAAGTTCATTCAGCAGAGCATTTCAAAAATTACACTATAATAAATTAGAAGCCCCAAATGCACACTCCAACCCTTCTTTTTAAAATTTTAACTCACAGACAGGACGAAAATATGGAAATGTTAGCTTTAGAGTAGGAAGGTTCAACGTGCAGAGTCTGGGGGAGGATTCAAAGCAGGATTTAACTTCAGGTGTCCTGAATCATCCCTATTTCTCCCCCTGCCTCTGTTAGCCCTCAAACACTCTCAGGATTCCATGGCTCCCTAGGCTGAAATTAATCCCTCTGCAGCTTCCACACTCTTCATTTAAGCTCTTCAGGCTACAGATTGAAATACTTGTTCTGAATGCATTTTTTCAGCGTTGTCAGTCAAGACTCAACACTGCTGAGAAGAAAAAAGAACTTTTGCATGTCTAGACTAACTCAATATACCCACTCCCCCAACAAATGGAGGAAAAAACCCTGAAACTTGAAGTTTAAAAACTCAAAAAAGTAGAGCTTAAATACTGAAGTGCTAGGATTTTAGTAAAAGTTAAGTAAAGCAAGAATTGCAGCTGAATTTCAGTAACTGAGCAAATGATTCGCTAAAGATAAAAGATCTGAGTTACTTTATTCGTTCAGCTGCACTGATGGTCA
>VYZT01043398.1:2939-15762 GCA_013400735.1 Pomatostomus ruficeps
GAACCCACCTGCCGCCAGCAAAGAAAGTGTCCTTGGGGAGCTCCCAGGGCTGTGTCCACTCTCACAGAACCCCACATTCCAGCCCTGGGAATTCCTGCTGTGTCCTCTCTCACAGAACCCCACATTCCAGCCCCGGGAATTCCTGCTGTGTCCACTCTCACAGAACCCCACATCCCAGCCCCGGGAATTGCTGCTGTGTCCACTCTCCCAGAACCCCACATTCCAGCCCTGGGAATTCCTGCTGTGTCCGTTCTCACAGAACCCCACATCCCAGCCCCGGGAATTCCTGCTGTGTCCTCTCTCACAGAACCCCACATCCCAGCCCCGGGAATTGCTGCTGGGAGCTGTGGGAAGCTCCGGAGCAGGATGGCCTCTCTGTCTCACTGTCTCCCTCACCTGTGTCCCCTCTGCAGCCTGGTCCAGGCCAACCCCGAGGTTGCCATGGATTCCATCGTGCACATGACCCAGCACATCTCCCCCACGCAGCGAGCCGAGGTCGTGCGGATCCTCTCCACAATGGACTCGCCCTCTTCCACGTAAGAGCATCGCCTCCCGCGCTGCCCTGCCCGCCGAGGAGCCCCCGGAGCTGGGAACTGCCCTTTGTCCGCCCGCCGGGAGGCTCAGGGAGCGCTGCCACAGGGACAGTTTTATTTTTCGGATCAGGCTGCCCAGAGGAAGCGTGTCCCTTTGGCCAGGGACACGAGGAAAATGTATAAACACAAGAAGCGCCTGCGGAACGGAGTCCCCGCTGTGCTCCTGAACCTTATTTATTGAACAGAGCGGGGCTGGCCGGGCCCCGCCGGGCGATGAAGGTGCTGCGGTACCGTGAGGCCTTGGCACGGCAGGGCAGGGCTCCTCTGGGGACACCCTGCTCCTGTGGGGACACCCTGTCCTTCCAGGGACACCCCTGCCCCTCCAGGGACACCCCTGTCCTTCCAGGGACACCCTGCTCTCCCAGGGACACCCTGCCCCTCCAGGGACACCCTGCCCTCCTCTCCCCCCGCCCGGCAGCGGCAGCTCTGCGCTGACAAGTGCCAATGTCCCCCTGTCCCCTGGCTCTGTCGCTGGTGATTCCGTGTCACCCTCTGTCAGTGGTGATTGGATTTGTGTGTCCCACGTCTGTCCTGTCCCGTAGGTAGAGGAAAACCAGCCCTTCAGCTGCTGCGCCCGGGGCTGTCCCAGCGCCCCCAGGAGGCTCCCGGGCACCCCAGGGCTGTGAAGGATTTTGGGGGGCAGGATTTTGGGGGGCTGAACGCCCCTCGCTTTGCCTTGGTGCCCAGTTCCTTTAGAACAGGTGAGAGAATTTGCAAAGCCCTTTTGGGAGGAGGGACAAGAGACCAAAGTGCAGCTGCTCAGCGTTTCTGCTCTCCCTTCCCTGATTTCAGGGTGACAGACGGGGCAGCCTCGCTGTGTCCCTGCTGGGAGTGCTGTCCCTTTCCTGGGGACAGCGGGAGGCAGCTGAGGCGAGGGAGGAGAAAGGACAGAGCCCAATCCCCCCGTGGGGGTGGGAGTGCAGGAGGAAATCTCTGTGAGGATTGAGGAGAGTTTTTCTCCATCACTGCCCTGCCCCGGAGCTGCCTGTGCCTGGCTGGGGAGGGGCCGCTCTTACCTGGGCAGCTGGAAATGGAAAAAAAATATCGGGTTTGGTCTCTCATTCCAATGGTCAGGAATAATCGGGTGGCAGCTGCCCAGGCCCCCCAGGCTGTCCCAGCCCAGGTCCCCAGTTTCTTTGTACCCGTTTTTTATGTCCCAGCAGCTCAGAGGAGCTGCAGAGCTGGAGGGAAGCACAGCCTCACCCCTCAGCTCGGTCTGAGCAGTGCCGGGCTCGCACCGGTGATGGTCCTGGAAGGATTTCAGATTTGCAGCCCCTTCCCAGCAGGCAGGGCTGTGGGGCAGGAGTGCGGGGTGCATCGGAAGGGCTGTTCTTACGAGAGAATGAATCAATGATGCTGCCAGTGCCTCTCCCCCGTCCCTGTTCCCTCCCCAAGTGCAATGCAGCCCTTCTGCCCGAGCTGCCAGGGACTGGAGGTGCCAGCCCGGGGTCGCTGCTCCCCTGCCACCTGCAGGGCTCGCTTTTTCTTAATAGTTAAGAACCCTAATTTGATTTAAGAGATTTTTTTTTTTTTTCCCCACTAGAGCCCCCTGAACAAGCCCCAAAGCCGCTTTTGCTTAGGCCAGGGTGGGCTGCAGCAGGACACACGGACAGAGAATGTCTCAGCCAGGCAGGACCGGGGCTCGTGGGGCTCCTCCCCTGTCACCAGGACTCCCCCGGCTGGTGGCACCAGAGTCCCCCTCCAGGACATCTGCAGGTGCAAGGGGCAGTGTCCCCGAGCCCCCTGGAGCTGTGCTGCCACAGCCCCCCCATTTCAGTGTTACAGCACCGGGTCGGGCCCCACTTAATTTGGGGGTCAAGCAGCTCAAAAAAAATCTGACACTGGGGTCTGGCACCACCCTGGGGGGGTCTGGGCCTGCTGGGGCCGGTGGCAGCAGCACCTGCGGTGTCCCCAGGTGCGTGTGGGGTCCCCGGGCGGGGCAGGGCGGGGGAGACCCCCGGGTACGAAGGGTTCTCGCTGGTGCTGAAGTATCTCACTTACCTCAATTTCTTTTAATAAAAAGAACGAATTCCAGCTGTGGTGCTGCGAGTGGAATCTGTCAGCCCTGCTGAGCTCTGCCTGGGGCCGGGACAGGGAGGGTTCTGTGGGGTGTCCCCTGAGCTGTGCCCCTCACCTGAGCTCATCCCACAGCTCTGCCCCTCCCCAGCCCCTCTGCTGCTCTCCCTGCCCCGGTCACACTGCCCAGCTGTCCCCAAGCCTGACTGGGGCCACTCCACATCCCCATCCACGATTTATTTTTATCTTTAACATCCCAATGAATGGGACAAATGGGAAAAAAAACCAAATCCCAGTGAGTGCTGCTGAGGTGGGAGAACCTCGGGAGCCTCGTCCCAGGGCTGTTCTGTGGGCAGGGCTGGATCATCCCAGAGCCCTTTCCAGCCTCACTCTGAGCCCTGGTGAGCAGGAACCTGCAGGGAAGGGCCCAGCAGGACTCTGGCTAAAGGATTTCCCCGGGAGCTGATCCACAAACACCCCGTGGGCGTCTCCACGTGAAAGGTGAGGTTTAAATCTGCCCACGTGAGCCAGAGCACAACCCCAGCAGCTGATTTTTCACGTTTCTCAAACCAGAATCAGGGCAGTTAAAATCTGGGGGGTGGTGAGGGGACAGACCCTGCTGAACTCCAGAGTCACGTTTAAAACTCTTTAGCCTCAAATATCTCCCCCTGAAAGTGCCCAGAAAAGATGTAGCAAAGCCGTAAGCTCTCCAAAGCCCGAGATCAAAGTGCCATCATCTTTTAATGTAAACCTTTTGTTGCATCCACAGTCTTAAGAGGGATGAGAGACATCAAAATAAAAACTGAGACAAACTGGGGCTTTGTAGCTGTTTTTTTGTTTTAGTCTCTTCTCTCAATTTGGGCCATGAAATAGGTCAGCTCCATTACTGATCAGCCTTCCCACAAATATTTAAAACAAATTGAATTGCACACCCAATACCCATCACAATTACGCCAGGCACAATAACTAAATTAGCAATTCAACAAAATAATTGGAAATGCGATTCTCTCCATTCCAGAGCCTCCCCCGGGGGTTGGGCCGATCTATGGGGGGAAAACTCTGCTTTACTAATTCTGCAGCTAATTAGAGACACACTTGTAAATGAAGTTGTTTGTCTGAAAGTTGAAATTCTTCGCCGTGGCGGGGTTGGGGGGAGAGGATTAACACAACCCTCTTGTCCCTCCCTCTGCACAGCCCGGTCCCCAAAACGCCTCCGAGTGTTTGGCTAAGGTGCGATGCCCGTTTGTGGAGGCACTAATTAGCAGCCGTATCATGAATTAATAAAGAATTAATATTCTGTAGGTGTGGGGTGTGGAGGGGAGATCTCGCTGTTATTGGCAGCACGAGGAGAACTTGGGATCAGCCTGGTTCTGTCTGTGAGTCCGGGAGCGCTCCGGGAGCTGGGGTGGGGACACTGGTGATGTCCAGTGTCCCCTGCTGTCCCCCGGTGCCACCTCCACGCCAGGGCCCATCCCAGATCCTAATTCTCCTCCTCTGCTGCTGCTCCGTTCGTGACTTTTCCGAACAGCGACCGATAGAGCTCCGTCCTGGGGGGGAAAATAAAAATAAAGGTGAAGAGGGAAAAGCGGCAAAGTTCCTCCTCAAGGTCAAAATGGAAGCAAGAGGCTGCCACAAACCCTCCGCTCCTGCAAGGCCTCGTGTAATTAAAAATGAGAATCTTTATTAATAAACACAGGCAGAGGGGGGGGAACCGTGTGAGCCCAACCCAGGCAGGACGGGAATATGGAAATATTGGATATTGGATCTCCGGAGAATGAGGGTTTCTGTAGGTTTGCCCTTTCCAGACGGGCTCTCCACGTAAGAAAACAAGATTGAATATTTTAATAGGATGTACGGGGCCGTGAGGAGGATTCAATCACGGCGCCAACGCGGGGCTGTAATTTCGTTTTCATACATTTTCTTGGACAGTACTTGAAAAAACAATGAAAATGACCCGGCAACAAGATTCCAATTAATATCCCATGTGCGGCAATTCTGATAACAGGAGCAAATTTCCCCTGTTTTTAACCTAAAAAAAACAGAAAAAAAAAAAAAAAAAAGTGGGCTGGCGTTATTTATCTTTAATTTTAGAATCCAGAACGTGTGCTGGGGGAAAGGAGGGGTTCTCACAAACCAGGGCATGGAGGAAAAAGCACGGGAAGAGCCGGATTTTCTCTGCCTGCAGCTCCTGAAGCCTCTTGCCGGGGGGTGTTGGGTGCACAGATGGGATTTTTTTCCCTTTTTCCCTTCCGAGCACAGCAACGTTTGGGTTTGGGCCCTGTCCCTGCTTGGGACACCTCCACGGGAGGGTTCCAAAGGGGGAATTCCGTGTGCTCAGCAGAAATGTTCCCAAGGATTGAAGGAATGAAGTCCCAGAGCCACCAGGGCAGGACAGACGGACAAGGTTCTGTCCTGCTTCCTCCTAAACCACCCCAAGGCAGCTGGGAACATCCGGAGGGGACTGCTCCCTCTTCAGGCTCTCCTGGCCCCTCTCCCTTTTTTTTTTTTCCACTCCTTTTTTCCATCCCCAGGACTGTCCGGGAGCTCAAACCCAACGTGCAGATATTGGGGAACCCCACAGGAATAACCCAGAGACAGCAAAGTTCTCTGTGTGTGCCCCACGAGCACTAAAACCCCAAACCTGGCCCTTCCCACGGGGGCAGAACCCAGCGGGAGAATTCCTGGGGTTTTTCTCTTCGTTTTTGTGGGTTTGATGCTCTCCTGTGGGTACAGCAGCTCAGGGATGCTGAATTTGCTCCAATCGCAGAGATTTTAAATAAAAAATTTAAATAAAAAGCCATTTTTCAAGCAAGCTGGGCCCGGGGAGGTTCCAAGGAGGAATTTGTCTTTGCTGGCACTGGCATGGAAACTCCAGATTTTGGGGTCCCTCATCCTCCTAGGAATGGGATGAAAATCCCAGTGGATCTGTCTGGACGATGGCACAGCAGGGACGGCCCAGGGAGGAAAATCAGCAGCCCCGAAAGAGGGCGAATATTTCACCCTGAAAATGAAACATGAAATGACCCCACCTTTCCCCCCTCTCCTCATCAGGCAGGCTCCCTTTCCTCGGCAGGATTTACCCATGCAGAGAGTAAAACTCATCAATCCTGCAGGTTTAACCTTGTCTCTGCTCCAACCCACCAGGGGAAGCGCGGATTTTAATACCTTCAGCCCCCTCAAGGCGATGCATAACGAACTGGGATTTTTGGTTAAAAAAAAATAGAAAATTCCTCTCCTCCAGCCCCAGGTATGAAACATCAGCCCCGAGCCGGCGGGTTGAGACAGCCAGGGCTACCTGGGGCTGGGGAAAGGTGGCCCCAGCACAACGAGGAATCACCTGGGCAGGTGATTAACACAACTTCCACCTCGGGTGCAGCCACAGCCGCTCCACTCAGGGGTCTTCCCCGAATTAAAATTTAACTCGCCCTTTATTGCAACCCACAAAAGCAAGTAATGAGCACTAACGTTTTTATTTCTTTTAAACTGTCATTTAGGCTGTGGAGGGGATAATTACCTATTTCCACTGGAGTAAGGTTTTATCACCCTTAGTGAGGCATTTTCTAATTTAATATTTTTGCTGTATTACCATAAAAACCCTGTTTCTGGAAAAAAAAAAAAAAAAAGGATCAGGAACCACACAGCCATTTGCCATCAAACGTGTGTGTGTGTGTGAGTGCCAAGTGCCTTAATTATTGATGCAGCTCCTCCGAGGCAGGGGTGGCACTCCCCACCTGAACGCTGCAGCTTCCAGGCCAAAAATTGCATTTTTAAAAAATTAAATAAAAGCTGCAGCCGGTCCAGGAGGTGAGTGGGGTGCTCAGAGAGGGATTTTCCCCCTCTAAACCCCAGTTTTGGTTTTACAGACGTTTCAGAGAGAGAAAGGAGTGCCCTGGGTGAATATTAATGTTTCACAAATCTCCGTGAAGCATCAAAATAAAAATCACACAAAAAGTCTCAGCAGAGCCCCAGGAATCTCCTCTGCCCCCCTGCAGCGGCACCGAACCCACAAAGGGGAATCCAAACCAAACCCACAAAGGGGAAACCAAACCAAACCCAGGGAATTCAAACCAAACCCACAAAGGGGAATCCAAACCAAACCCACAAAAGGGAATCCAAACCAAACCCACAAAAGGGAATCCAAACCAAACCCACAAAAGGGAATCCAAACGTGCTGGGCTGGGCTCTGTGATCACAGCCAAGTTATTTCCCCTTTTTTTTTAAAAAATATAGTTCTGCAAACCAGTAGAAGAACGATATTAAAGTGGAAAATTCACTTTCTGGAGGGTGGTTTTTTTATTAAAATAGCAACAGTGCTCCAGCCACTGCTGGTATTTAGTAAAAATACCTTCCAACCAATTCCTCTGCCTTTTCCCAAGTCCCTTTTACTTCTTCTCTTCTTCTACCCCCCCCAAAAAAGATAATTTAGACTGTGCCACAAGCAGTACTGAAATACCCCATTCCTACTGCCATCCTCCACTGGGAACTACGCGTTTTTAATTCACAAAAAGTGTGAAAAAATCAGAACGTGAACACGCGTGGAAAACCCACGGCTCCTGAGGGAAACTGAAGCTGGCTGAGGGTTTCCTTGGGAAACTTTCAATTTTTCCTTGAGAAACTGGCTCAGCTGCTCAGAGCAGAGTGCTGGGTTTGGGGTTCAATCCATGTTTGGACCATTTTTTGAAGAGTTGGACTCGAGGATCCTGGTGGGTCCTTCCCAACTCGGAATATTCTGTGAAATATTTTGTCCAGAGGAGTGAAATTCAGATTAAAGTGCCTGGCGAGCAGAGCAGGCAGAGAAAACGAAGCTAAAACCTTTAATTTCTCAATAAAAATGGATTTTTCTCTTAAAATATTAAATGAAAGGAAGAGCTACCCCAGGTGAGCTTGGTGTGGGATTTACCCCACGCCAAATCCCAAATTGCTGCTCCACACTTTCCGTGGGTTTGGCAGGCTCGGGGATGCTGCTGGGAGTGCCCTGTGCAGGGGGAACCCCTCTTTGTGCCGTTCCCCCCCCATTCCGAGGACGATTTCCCTCTTTCACAGCTTGCCTGCTTCGTAACAGATTTGATGCGGGAGAAGACAAATCGTCTCGCCGAGGAGAAGCGACAAATCATCTCGCAGCCCTTAACAGGTTATTTTTTCTCCCCCCTCTCCTTTAAGAAGGAAATTTCCATAGCAGAGGCGCCTGTCCCCTTGGCAGGGATGTCAAACATCAGCTCTGGGGACAGGATGATCCCGGTGCCACCAGCTGGGTGACACAGAGCCCTGCAGTGGCTGCTGAACCCTCAAAATCCCTCCAGCAGCCCTGGGTAAGGGACACTGGCGCTTCCCTGCAGCTCCAGGAGCACAGACCGGGAGATTTTAAATAAAACAACCAAAATCAGGCACAAAATCAGAGATTTCAAGGCCAGGCTGCAGATTTGGAGGTGCAGTGGGAGAACTGAATGAGCTTTGAGGTCCCTCCCACCTCAAACATTCCGGGATTTTACAGCACCAAAGCTGTGGTGCCTCGGGACCAACCCAAGCAGGTCCAGTTTCGCAGGAGAACATTTTTCCTGTGGTTCCTCCACGCTCCTGCTCCTCCCTGTTCTCCAAAGCCAAGCCAAAGCAGCAGCAGCACCTCTCTCCCAGAAAATCACTCCAGAAACACTTGGGAGTGATTTTCCTCACCCCAGCAGGCTCATCGGGGTTTGTGCCGTGCAGCACAAGAGCTGCAGCTCAGTTCTTGCCTCTTCCCAGGAGCTCTGGCGTGGAGAGCACCCGGGATTGACAATCGCCGAGCCCAAATTCCTCCCTTAAGCCGCTCTCGTGGTGTTTTAATTCCCCCAGCACAAAGTGAGCCAAGTTAAAGGCTGCTATCTCACCAACCTTTTCATTTTTTTTTTGATTTTTTTTTTTATTAAACTCTTATGTCACGTAAGTAAATTAATCTTTTAATGCCAGGATTTCCTGCTACGGACCCCCCTCTGCTTGCAGCGCGGCGCTCTGTGACAAAGCAGCTGCGCCGAGGGGAGGGTGCTGACGGGGAAATGCAGCAGGACCGGCTGGAGCCGAGGGAAAGGCTCGAATCCCAGCCTGGCTGGATGAGCTGGGTGTTCATTCAGCCTGGCAGCGGGCAGCACTCTGCTCCTGCACCAGCAGCACCGGGCTGGGTCTCCTGTGCCACTCCTGGGGGATTCCGGAGCATTCCCTGCACTGGGATGGGGACTGCAGGAAGAGATTCCCATCTCTCGTTGTGGGGACACTGGAGCATTCCCTGCACTGGGATGGGGATTGCAGGAAGAGATTCCCATCTCTCGTTGTGGGGACACTGGAGCATTCCCTGCACTGGGATGGGCATTGCAGGAAGAGATTCCCATCTCTCGTTGTGGGGACACTGGAGCATTCCCTGCACTGGGATGGGCATTGCAGGAAGAGATTCCCACCTCACATCTGCGGACACTGGGGCATTCCCTGCACTGGGATGGGGACTGCAGGAAGAGATTCCCAGCTCAGGTTGTGGGGACACTGGAGCATTCCCTCCACTGGGATGGGCATTGCAGGAAGACATTCCCACCTCACATCTGGGGACACTGGAGCATTCCCTGCACTGGGATGGGGACTGCAGGCAGTGATTCTCACCTCTCTTTGTGGGGACACTGCTGGTGTGACACTGTCCCACCAGAGCCACCTTCTGTGCTCTGACTTGGCTCATGAAGGACACAAATTCCTTCGCTGAGACAGAACCCACCCCACATCCAACGGGGTCTGTCCCCAGCTGTGATCCCCTCTGGAATTCCGGCGTGTCCCCGGTGTCCTGCCCGACTTTCCCGCGGCAGAGGCTCGTGCCGAGCCGGGGGTGCCGGGTTAATGATGATGTATGGGTGTCCTTCCCCGGGGGGGCGGGCAGGGGTCACACGTGTGACACCGCCAGCCTGGGCAGCGCCAGCAAATTACAAACGGTGTCAATCCCGGCTAATGCAGAGCTGTAATCCTCTTTAACGAGAGATCAAATCAGCGCCATGAGTTATGTTCGTTCCGTAATCTGATAAGGAATAGAGCGAGCCTCTAATAAAAGAGTAATGAGGGCCCTTAATGATGCTGTTAAAAGGTAGCGCCGGTTAAAATATTGCTGTTGTTGCAGCTGATTAGATCACTGTTGCATATTTGCACAGCCTTGTTTTACCTGTCACAGCAACCCGAGGTGTCTGGGGAGATAAAGGTGTTTGGAGCAAACATCGGTGTCCTCGGAGGGTGTCTCTGCCTGCAAGTTGCTGTCCTCCAGAGGTGAAATTGGGATGTTCACCAGGCTCTGCATCTGATTCACTGTGCTCAGTCTCTGGACAGAGCAAGGAGCTGAGGGTTTGTGTCTCACAGCTGAGTGACAGAGAGGACAAACCCCAAATCCACTCACAGCCGTACCCAGGACACGGACAGAGAACAGCTCAGCTGCCCCGGGGGATCCTGAGCCTCGCCCTGCCCAGAAATCCCGGCACAGGAGCTTCCTGCCAGTGCCCAGGCAGGAGCAGGGGATTTTCTTGTTTGCAGGTGTGAGTTGCTGGACTGAAAATGCACACAGACGCTTCACAGGGATGTGGTTGTGCTCTGCGCCTGGGGTTTTTGGGTTTTTTTCTGTTTCTGAAACTGGATTTTTCCCATCACTGGGAGGTGGCATCCTTTGGTATCTGACCCCCTGAAACAGGAGCTGCTCAGGGCCACCGCTGCTCCCAAGGTCTGGGTTCAACCTCAGCTCCAGCCCAGGAACACCTCTGGGAGCTCCCTGAGGGATCTCTGCACCAAAAAGCCCTTGGATTCGGGGGCTTTGCTCTCTCTGTGCCCCATTTCCCAAAGCACAGAAGCCTGGCCTGCTCCCAGCTACCAAAGGATGCCACCTCCCAGCGATGGGAAAAATCCAATTTCAGGGGAAGTGCAAGAAGGGGAAACCTTCTCTGTTTCCACACCCATTTTGTACACAGCTCACTGGCACTGAAATCTCTCCCACCACAGCACAGTGTCCTGTTATTCATTTTTGTCCTCTATTAATTTTGGGGTCATGCCTTTTAAGTGCCTGACCAGGAAAAGAAACCCAAAAAACCCAGGCTCAGAGCACAATCCCATCTCTGTGAAGCGTCTCTGTGCATTTTCAATCCAGTAAAACAATCAAATCACCTGTTTCTGCCACAAAGGGAAGCTGCTGTCACTGCTGCTTCCCTCCCTAGCACCCATTCCTGAGCTCTGGAATTCCCCTGTGGATCTGGAATTCCTCTGGCCCTGCTGGGTGTGCACAGAGGCCTGAGGTACCCAGGGCAGGGGTGTTTTAACTGAGCTGTGAGGAGACCCCCAGAGAGTGGCTCTGATTTTCTGCACTTGGGGAGCTGAACCAAAACACCCATAAAAGGTCTGATTTTCACCACCAAACACCACCACTGCTGCATTTTGGATCTGTTCTGTGTCTGGGTGCAAACAGAAAGGGTGTAAATTGGGGAGGAAGCCAAAAAGTAACACAAGAATTCACCAGGATTCCCACTCCAACGTGCAAGGGCTGCTGCAAAGGGGAAGCAAGAATCTGTTCCCACCTGGAACAGGACAAGGAATTCTGGTCCTGAATTACAGCAGAGGGAAATTCAAGCTGAACATGAGGACTGCGTGGCTGGAGGAACAGCTCTGACCCTGCCACGTTTATTTTTGTGGTGAGAGGATCCAAACAACACTGAAAAATCAGAGCAGCTGGGCTTTGTTCTCACTTGGGAAAAGAAAGGGGAAAAAAGGAACTCTGAGGAAGACGCCCTGATGGACCAGCACAGGTCTCACGGACACAAAGCATCTTCCTTCTCATCCACGAGCCCTGCAATCCCCCAGGAGGCAGCAGCCAGAGAGCTGCAGGTATTTGGTTCCCGTTTCACCAACAGACAAATGCCATCTCTCCCTCACAAAGCACAAACACGCTCCACGACCCAGGGGAAAGATGTTTCTCTACCTTTCCACATCTATTCACCAGGAAAATTATTTCACCTCCTTCCCACAAGCAGCTCAGCTTCTGGAGGTTTGGGTTTGAAGTGCACTGCTGAAGAAATACAGGTGGGTGTGTGGGAGAGCTGTCTGGTAACTGTGCACCAAACTCCACTGGTGTTTTCGTTGCTAATTACCACATTAAAACATTATAGCCCTCCAATAAAACCCTTCACTCCTTAAATAGAGATAAACACAAGCAGCATAAAACCCCCGAGTGAATCTTGAGAGAACTGTTCCAGTTATTAACTGAGCTACGAAAATGCACAATAACCAGAATTTAGAAGTTGCCATTTCTGGCAGGAGACGAGTTCTTTTTGAGTTCTGATTCTGCCTGAAGACCTTAGGTAGCTTAGCTGTGTATTTCCAAACTAATCCCATAAAACTGGGAAATTTTGAAATCAGAGGAGTTCTGAAGCAGGAATCAAAAAGCAGGTGCTGAGATTTATGACAACTCCTCGTTTGGAGCCCCGGTAATCACAGAGTGAAAGCCCAGCCAGGCTGCCAGGACAGCTGTGGCCAAGACACCCAGGCTGTGATGCCAGTGACAAATGGGGAGCTGATAAGGAGGGATGGAGAGGGTGACAGGCTGAAGAACAGGTCAATACCCCGCTGTCACGGGGCCCTTTGAGGAGCACAATTAATCTCGCACTCACCTGGCGTCATCATTCATGCAGCTCTGGTCAATAGGTGCCATGAAGCTCACCAGCTTGCTGTGCACGTGGTACCTGAGGAGCAGCAGGGAGCACGTCAGGGAGTGCCCAGGGGCAGGAAATGTGCACCAGGCACAGCCCAGCTCCCCAGGAGAGCCCTGAGCAGTGCTGGAGCTGGCAATTCCCTCCCTTCTCCTGCCAGGAGCCATCAGGTGATGCGCTGGACTGAGGAACAGCAAATCCCGTCCCATCCCAGCTGGGAACAGGACAGCAGCACCCCTGGATGGTGTGAGCCCTGGAGACACCCAGACAGACAAACAGCCCCTCCCTGCCAGCCCTCCTCAGCCCCGGCTGCACCCCGTGCCCGCTGCAGGAGCAGGAGCATCCCCAGCACCCACCTGCCACCCCTCCCCTGCTCTGTGCCATGCAGGACCCCAAATGACAGCAAAATCCCTCTCTGGAGCCACATCCAGAGCTGGGAAACCTCACTCTGAACACCCTGCAAATGGAGCATGTGAAAACAAGGGAAGGAGATGGGAAAAGGCTGTGTAGAGAGGAGCTGGGGCATGTTCT